>CM045763.1:117206152-117446694 GCA_025200525.1 Camellia lanceoleosa | reverse complement strand
GACATATCAATCTAAGTGGCCAACAACAAACCGAAAAGATAGAATAATAATAAAGGTATGTTTCAATTATAAAACATACCTTCTTTTTTTAGTGCTCTAATTTTTTTATCAATATCTGGAACAGGATCTGAGTTGAACATTGTGTTGGGGAGTTTTGACGGAGGTGCAACCACAGCAGAATTTGGGGGCAGCAAGGTCATTTAACTTCGAGATCACCACTGGCTCCGGCTTGGATTCTAGTATCCTGACTTGCATCTTCATCCGACGTTTCATTCCTATCCGAGTTCTTACCCTTATCAAGAGCAGCTTGCACCAGTAACAGAGTGTGGCCTTCTAGCCTCTGTTGAAACTGGGTTACGTTTTTGAGATGAGATGGAAACCAATAGTGTCACCGAGAGAGAAAAGAGCTCACGGAGAGAGAGATGGAACCTTGAGACCAAGCCTGAAGCGATCTGATCTGAGATGGAAATCCACCCTGTCTGATCCTGAGACAGAAATCACAGAAAGAGAGAGAGAGAACTGTGATTCTGAGAAAGAAGAGAAAGTACCAGAAAGAACTGAGAAGGCCTGTGACAGGTTGAATTAGGTTAGGGTTTAGCACATATACGTATCTAGTGGTAACCCTGCAGGGGAAATTCATAAATTTTAAAAAATTAGTGTGTTTAGTTTGAGTTTTTAGATTAAATTTTTAAAAATTGAATTTTTAATTTTTTATATTCTTTTATTTTAGTGAATATTTTTTAAATTTTTACAACTTTTTTTTACTTTTTTTAGATGCATTTTTTAGTTTAAATGTATCTAAAAGATAAAATTGTGAAACTATTTTAAAATTAATAAATACATAAAATATATAAAAATGTCTTGAATTCTTCTATTTTTGTATTTTTACAATTATTTAGATTGAATTTTTAAAAAAATTTATAATTCTTTTACTTTTTAAGTGTATTAATGTTAGGTGTGTTTAAAAAGCAAAAAAATTGTTTAAAATATTAAAAAAATTCAGTAAAAACAAAAAAACATGAAAAATAAGAAAATAAAATTTTCTACGAAAATATTTTCTAAAAATAAAACAAAGCAAAACGCTGATTATGATTATTACTGAAATAATTTAATATTTTGATTTTGTAATATACATAAAATTTATAAATTAACTTTTAAGTTTATAATTTTTTAAATTATTAGTTTAAAAAAATTAAAATATAAATTAAATGAGAAGATATGAAAATATGTAAATTTAAAAATTATAATTAAAACAAATATATAATTTTATTATCAAATATAAAGTGAAATGATATTTAACAATAATTAATATAATATTTCTATTATTAATTCAATAATTTAAGTTACATTTTTTTTGATTTCAATTTTATAACTAAAAATATAATATGAATATAATATACATACAAATTTCTAATCTTTATGAATAAGAAAGTTTCAAAATATTTTCAAACTTTCATCATTTTCTTTTAATTTTTTTTCATCTAATTTGATTTTAAATTTGAATAAAATTTTTGATTTGATATAAATTATTTTAACTTTTTCATTAAATTTTTATCAATTTTCAAAAGAACTTTCATTCTTATCCCAATTTTTTTTCTTTTCACCAATTTTGATGGAAAAAACATAATTTTCAATGTTTCATCTTTTTAAATTTTTATTAAATTATAATTTGATAAAAAAATATATTAAGGGTTGAAGATTCTCTTAATTAGAATTATAGTGAAATAATATCTTGAAATAGTCCAAATTTGAGTATGTGATTGGTTGAAATGTATAATTTAATTAATTATCTTCTCATATTTGTATAAAAATTGACACTTATGACTATATCATTATAAGTTAGATTATGGGAAAAAAAAATTGGGGTGTCAAACATTTTTCATTTGTAAATATCCTACATATTAAAAAATGAAAAAAAAAAAAAGAAAAAGAAATGTGTAGCTTTTTAATATGTGTTTATCATTTTTTTTTTTTTGGGCATAAACAATTAATGTTTCAATTTAAAATTTTTAAAATCAAAAAAAATATAGATTGGGTTTTTTAGAGATAAAAGAAACCATCTAACTCTTCTATATACTATTAAGATGGACTATTTTAATCACATAAAAAAATAAAAATTATATTTAGAGATTATCCCTATACATTATGCTATTATATACAACTATAGCTGTATTAAATTAACTATAATATATATAAAAAGTTATATTAAGCTTTCATTTTCAATTAATTGAATTATAATTAACAAACTAACAAATAGCAGTACTGGCTTAATGGGATAGAAAGAGGATAAAAATAAAGAACACAATGATATTTAAAAGTTTTAAATTTACCTAGTTATACAAAAATCTAATATTATAGTAAAATTTTGAATTCTCAATAAATTTTCACATTTTTTTATAAAATAAAATGACAATAAAAAATAAAAAATTTGATACCCATTTTTTTTACTTCAATTTTATGGTCCTCATTGAACAAAACAAAATCCGATAAAAATTCTTGGCATGGAACGAATATAGATATTTTCATTACAATCATAATCACCAATAATTCTTTTTTACCATGTAGACCTGTAAACAAACATATAAACCTCACTAAAATCGAAACCAAAAGCAAACCAACAATAGAAAAAGAGAATCACACAGGGAAAAAATAAAATTAAAAAATAAATAAATTTACAGAGTGGGAGAATGTTATCTCCAGCAACTTAAACCTTACCTAACCCAATCTGTTAGCTGCTCTGCCAGTGCCTGCGAAGTTTAGGAGTTGGAATGACTAATCAGATTATTTTTTAAATAAGACTTGAAAATTGATAAATTTTTCTCATTAAGTGATTTGAAATTTGGATATATATATATATATGTCAGAAAAGTAGATAATTATATCATTAAATCTTAATTCAAATTTAGATATTGTCATATTTTTTTTAGATTCATATCTAAATTCTTATCTTTTTTATTGTTGTGGGTTTCTATTTTTTTAAAAAATTTAATTTATCTGTGATTTCTATATATTTTTAATTATTATTATTTAGGTAAGTTATGATGTGAGTTAGATATGTGACAGAAATGTGAGTTTTATTGATTTAAAAAATAATTGTGGGAGATAATTTCAAATTAGATTTGTTTAGATAAATTTTAAAGATTTTTAAAACTTAAAATTGGATATTGAGATGCAAAAGAAAGATTTTATTGAATAAATTAAAATCAAATTTATTAATTTTATCAATTTGTATATCGATTTTTAGTTTTTTTTTTATGTTATAATATAATATATAAGATCTGAGATAGATATCTACAATTTTGTGAAAAATATTATCGATTTTTGGAGAAGAGATAAGGAAGGCAAGTTTCTATACTTGTTTTTTTGGAAATCCGTGAGAGAGATTAGGATGGAGAGATTATGAAATATTTTTGTTATTAAATAAATAAATTAGTTAATAGTTTTTTTAATCTATTTTTTAAATTAATTTATAAAATTGATTAATTTGTCCTATTAAGTGATTTAAAATTTTGATAGATATACATCAAAAAAATAGATAATTATATTGCTAAATCATAATTCAAATTTAGATGTTATATCTTTTTGAGTTTCATAGCTAAATTCTTATCTTCTTTATTTTTGTGTGTAACCATAGTGTATGGGAGAAATTGAAAAAGGTGCTGCAGTAATTATGAGAGAAGTCAAAAAGCTTTGTGGGTTGGGAGATGTGAATAAATAGATAATTGTATTACTAAATCATAATTCAAATTTAGATGTTATATCTTTTTGAGTTCCATAGCTAAATTCTTATCTTCTTTATTTTTGTGTATAACCATAGTGTATCTATACTATATATTAAGCAAAATGGAGTTTTTAAGCCCAAGGCTTGTGGGTGTACAATAGAAATATAGACTATTTATATATGGTTCGGATCGATTTCAATTCGGAGCTATGGGGTTAAATTCAAAACTGATTCGTGAACTACGGATTTTTAAATTTCCAATCTAGAACCGAACCATGAATTCAAAAAATTAATCCAAATCTACCAGATTGGACTAAACCAGATCAGATTACGAATTATACGAATTCTTTACTCAGCCCTACAATTATATTAACTTATTAAATCATCTCTATCAAATTAATTATTTTTATTTTTTAATTAAAATAGTGAATAAATTGCTAAATTTTAATTTTATCAAATTAAAGTTTGTTATTTTAGTTTTTGTGAGTTTAGCTTAACTAATGTTGTTATTAGTTTAGACTAGTTAAACATTAAAATATAATATATTACTTTGATATTTTGAAATTAATTGTGTAAAGTTTATAAAAAATATTTTAAATTAAAATTAATAAAAATGATGCTTAAATGACATGGCAAAAGAATAGAAAGTTTTGTTGCAGAGTGTATAGGTTTGTTTCAATTGAAAGTGAGAGGATTGTCCCCATATGGATTCACTATAGGTTTGTTTTAATGGTTTGAACTGTTTTATCTGTAAATCGTTTATACAAAAAATTTAAATTGATTCAATAATCATAACTATATAATTATATATATATATATATATATTAAATATAACTATTATTTTGAAAGTCCACCCATCATTTTTTTAAGAAAAATATAATAAAATTATATAGTTATTGTGGAAGGGTGAATTTTGTTCTTCACAGGGAAAGCGAAATGAGCTGCTCCTTCCTTCACTTTGTAGAAAAGACAAATACCAAAACATCAGTGATCTCTCTCGACCATGGTTGGTCGGAAAGACCCTCCGACGATCAAATTAGAATCTTGTATGAACATATCGTTTTTTTGAAGGAAAATGTCATTCTTGTGCTTGCCCTTAAACGATTTTCTTTTTTCCTTTTATAGTGTGATACCTGGTATTGTGATCGTTGGATGGCTATCTTGATCAAATGGTATTTTATTCATGCGAACCTTGGTGAGCAAGTAGACAAGTGATCTTGATATGCCATTATCGAGTTCTTGTATTATAGGTGGCCTAGATTTAGTTCGGGTTTGGGCTCTTATTTTTGATCGTTGGATTTATCTTATCGGATGCTTAGGTTGTTAGAGTTGGTCGATTCTATATCCTTTCTTGTTGGTTTTGATCTCTCATTGATTTCTATCTAATCCAAGGGTTTTCCGTTATGTTTAGGATCTCTTTTTTCTAGAAGTGATCTGTTTTAATCTCTATCCGTGACCTTGTTTTTCTTTACAATTGTATTTTCTAAGGACTTGGGCACAGGCTTTGCCTTCGGATAAAAATGCTTTGGGTTGCATCTTATCTTGCTTAGGCCTTGGGCTTGAATTTTTATCATCCTGATTGGCCTCTCTTGACATTTTGTTTTAATGAATTGCAGAAGGTGCCTAGTCGTATCCACGGTCCCTAGGAAGCAGCGCCATCTGTGACAGCGCGTCGTTGAGTATCCTTATTTAAATAATGGCGCCCATCATTTCCTTTTTCAATGTCTTTGTTTAGCCTCTAACGTATTTAATCGAAGGTTTGGCCTTCTTTTTGTTTCATTGCCCATCATCATATCCTCGGCTCTTATATTAGTGTCCTCATCCTTTAGCGGAAGTTCTTTGTAAGTTTATCCCTTTTTCTTTTGCGATTTCTCAATTTTGTTAGCTTTTATTTGACTAAAATGAATCGATTGAGGTCATTCTTGAATCGAAGAGCATTCTTGAGTTCGAGCTTCGTATAATATCCACGAGGATGTCATCGTTCGTCTTCCTACCTCCGATGATAGTTTGTCGGAGGGTTCTAAACAACGAATTCCTCTTTCCTTAATAGATATTGTAGAGGAGGTTAGATTTCCTGCATGCCCTCCTTCAAGAGGTGCTTCACTTTTATGGGGTACCTCTTTCCCAACTATCCTTATTTCTATAGGATAGTAATAAGTAGTATTACTGAATGATATCCTTGGAATTAATTTAGTCTGTCTAAGATTAAGTCTTTGCTATAATTTTGTTCCACTACCAAAAAAAGAACAAAGTTTTACTTCAAACCAGTGGGTGAAGCGTAACTCATTCAAATGCTTCACGATTACGGTAAAGGTGTGAATGATGTGTTTGTTATAATAGAAATTGGGAATTTTCTTGGAGTTTATCGGATGCAACTTGTCCCTAAGGTCATTGGCCGTCGAGTTATAAGTCATCTTTGTTTACTTTGTCTTTGTATCGTCTTGTCATCTAATTTTACTAATAATTGTGTTTATTTGCCGGCTCGAAGTCTTTACTCATCTTAGCGAGTAGGAAGATCAAGTAAACCTCCTCTCTGTCTTAGAGCTTGATCGTCTGAGGGGACCACGAGCAACAAGGGCAAGGTTGGACAACTCATGTCTTGCTCACATCGTTTTCATTATGGAAGTAATAGCCCTTGATGGCATAGATCTTGGTCGAATGGCGGTGGTTTTGACTTTACATCCTTCCTCATCTGCGAGAGAATGTTGAAAAAGTTATTTGAAGAAGAATCCCAAGCATCGTCTAGTTTGGAGGCCACCATATTCGATACCATCTTGTAGAAGAATTTCTTAGAGATCAACGTGGCTCGGCGTGAAAGAAATGGGAATGACCGTCGGCTTTGCAGACCTCTTTTGACCCTGTAATTGTTGATCGGCCCCAGCAATTGTCAGTTGCCATGGTAGGTGATTCTCTCCCTAATCCTGTTGTGGTTTCTGATGAGCCAACTCATACGCCATAAATCGAGCAAGCGAGATTCGACCAATCGACCAAGGTTCGGAAGAAAAGTTGTCTGGATCATACATTCTTTGCCATGACATCATCTCGACCTTTGCTTCAAAACGATGGTGTTGTTTCTCCGATCAACTGTAGTGCCTTTTTCTAAAGGATCGGCGGTTGATAAATCAGATTTAGCCATGGGAAGCCGAAGTTACTTCCGCAATTGTTAAGTAATCGATTTTGGGTTGATCTGACGCTTAGCGAAACGATCGGACATTGTTGTTTTTGCTCAAGCGCTTCATTCTTCTTTGATAGTAAGTGGTTGTACTGCCTCTTTATTGCTTGATTTATGTCCCAATATTTGGTTGGTTGGCTGATTCTGCTTTGTTTAAATTGTAGGGTGTGTTTTCCACTTATGAGGCCATGGTGCGTCATATGATTAGTCGGTGGCGGAACAAGTTGAAGTCATGAAATGATCAATTGGTTGAGAGCGACCAAGAGCTTAAACATAGCGACAAGCTGAAGACAAAGTTGCAAAGCTTGATTCAAAGTTTCAAACCATAGACTCAAAGTTGGCGTTCATGGAACAAAAGTTAATGCATTGAAGATGGAGAAGAACGACTTTTGAAGCACTTACTACTTGAAGGATGATTTGGCTAATCGTTAAAAGCGTGGCGAGGGTTATAATGAAGACTCTTCGTACATGAGGTGGTTGCCAAGCTTCGAGAATATGTTATTTGAGGATGGTTGGACATCGACATTAGAAGTACGCAAATGTTCTAATTGACTCTGAAGAAAAATGTACTTTACCTGCGCCTCGAAACTACCAATCATAATGACTTTGAGGGGTAAGGCTGGTAGTACCTAGGATGGAAGAAGAAACAAATTTTTTTTTTTGCAAGTGAATTTGTTGTTTTGACTTAAAAGATTTGTATGAAATGGTCGTGTTATACGGGATATGTTAATTTCAAAGTTGTGCGGAAATATTTTTAACTTATATGTCAAAACATTATTCTATGGGTAGGCTTCATGATCTTGACATAACCGATAGCTGATGTACTATCTCTGGGATAGGTTTAAGATAGGACCCTCGTGTTGAGAAACACAAGAGATCGACAGATATTAGAGCCAATGCACTATCCCTCAGGTAGGTTTTATGGTAGGGCCCTCACGGACAATTTACTTCAATGCAAGAGATCGGCGAATATTAGGCGGATGTATTATCCCTTGGATAGGTTTTAAGATAGGACCCTTTTCTTGAGCAACGCAAGGGATCGATGGATATTAGAGCCGATGTACTAACCCTCGGATAGGTTTTAAGATAGGACCTTTATAGACCCTTTCCTTGCGCAATGCAAGAGATCGGCAGATATTAGAGCCGATGTACTATCCCTCGGATAGGTTTTACGATAGGACCCTCATGGACCCTTTCCTTGTGCAATGCAAGAGATCAGCAGATATTTAGAGCCGATGTACTATCCCTTGGATAGGTTTTAAAATAGGACCCTCATGGACCCTTTTATTGCACAATGCAAGAGATTGGTAGATATTAGAGCCGATGTACTATCCCTCGGATAGGTTTTAAGATAAGACCCTCATGGACCCTTTTCATGAACAACGCAAGAGATCAGCAGATATTAGAGCCAATGTACTATCTTTGGATAGGTTTTAAGATAGGACCCTCATAGGCCATTTCCTTGCTCAATGCAAGAGATTGGTAGATATTTAGAGCCGATGTACTATTCCTTGGATAGGTTTTAAGATAGGACCCTCATAGACCCTTTTCTTACACAATGCAAAAGATTGATAGATATTTAAAGCCGATGTACTATCTCTCGAATAGGTTTTAAGATAGAACCCTCATGGATCCTTTCCTTGCACAATGCAAGAGATCGGCAGATATTTAGAGCCGGATACGACTAGGGTTAGGGTTTTTAGGGTTTTTATGTTTAGGTTCCCAATGTGCTGACATCATACGGACATGTGTCGACAGTTCGACATGTCCATCAGTATTCCACATTAAATGCGAATGCACATTATCTAAAGGAGGCAATATTTGCGTCGGAGAGGAGCGTCGTTTTACTCTTTTTTTCTTAAATCATTATCATTGATAGTCGGGATTTTTGCGCCTCCTCAGCTATATCAATCAAAGATTTTTCTGGTGGTGACACCTGACCCCCCTTCCTGCTACTCGAATCATTATTCAAATTGTAAGTGCTCGTGCATTCTCCTTTTTTATATTGTTTTAGTTTCATCAAGGTTTCTATTGAGATGGGGAAGTATACGTATTTACTTAGTAGCTCTGATGGTATATCTTATTTTCGATCTACTTGCGATATTCCCGTTAGTGTGAATATAGAACCGCCTCGTCCGGATGATAATTACTTATTTCTTAATGATGAGAGGGTTCCATGGTTGGTTTCCTCGATAGTTAATGGTGGAGTTAGGTTTCCTCTTCACCCCTGACTTCGCCAGATCCTTTCCTATTATAGAGTCCCACCTTTTTTGTTGACGACAAACGCTTTTAAGATTATAAATGCAATGCTTGCGCTGAACAATATGTTAGGTTTGGATTTGGGTTTGAGGGAGTTACAGTATTGCTATAGTCTATATCAAGCTCCATCAGGGGCATTCTTTTTTTCATCAATGCGCCGTGATCGAGATAGATCACTTGTTTAGGTGCTCCTAGAGACCTTTGATATAGAATCGGAAGATATGGTCAAAGTTTCTGGGAGTTGGGAATATGTCTCTCCTCTTTTTGTTGAGGGTGCGTAATTGTACCGAAGGTTGGGTCTTTGGTGAGTCGCGATAACTTTCATAAGCGTATAAATTTGTGATTCGTATGGTTATTTTGATGACAATTGTTTTTGGTGTTTTACGTAGATCATCGTGTGATCAACACGGATCGACAAAATGAGTCTTGGGGTGTAAATTTTCAAATTTGCAAGTGGTTTGGAAGTCTTCCCTCTTGCCTCATGATCGGTTGAGGTGTTAATTGATCAATTTTTGCCACAGTAGCCGTGCCCCTTGTCGATCTTGCTCTGAGGCCCCTGCCGAAGCTTAAGAGGTGGGATTGTTGCACCTTTGTTGTTAGGAGAAGTAGATCAAGTCAATCGTTTACGGAGGTGATTACATTATCGTAGCGTTAGATTAGAGTCTTCGGCCCCCAATATGTCTACTCGGCGACGAATGACCAGGTAAGAGCATCTCCAATGGAGCTCTCAAAACACTTGCCAAAGCTATAATATAGCAATAGTGATAAAAAGTGGGTCTCCAATGACTTGCTATTTTACTTACCAAAGATGGCATATGCCATATCTGTTCTCAAATTTGGCAAGTAAAATAGCAATTGCCAAGCATGCCACATCAACAAATATGAACATATTTGTGGCTCCAAATTCAGTTGAGAAAACAGAATTGAAACAATAAAAAACCAAGTAATTTTTCAAATTTAATTTTTCTATTTAAATTTTCAAATTGAATTATATTTATTTATTTTTTCTAATTTTGCAAATTTTTTTCACTTTTTATATTTGTCTAGTCAGGAATAATATAAATATATAATTTTTTTTTTTTACAAATAGTTTAAAAAATGTCATAAAAGACAAAAATTAAACAAAAGTAAAATCACAAAAAAACCTATATCCAAACAACACCTACAAACTTGGAGGGAAAGTTGGTTGAGAATTACCAAAATAGCAAGTGACCATTGGAGCACCATTGCTATAATTTGGTAAAATAGCACTATTCATTGCCAAATTATAGCAATAACAATGGTATTATAGCAACAACCATTGGAGATGCTCTAATCCGAGGCTACGTGGAGGGCCAGTTAGGATGCTGGTGACTGTGGTTTATGCAGATCGGCTGATCAGCCACCGAAAGGGGTAGGACCATCATCAAGTCGCCAACGTGTTATGGTAGGCGAAGAGCATCTGAAGAGCGTTGTGGAGGGTCGATAGAATATATTTTCAATCCATGATCGAGGGTCGATCTTTAAATACGCTTGACTCGGTATTTTTGATCTTTGGGGTTGCCCCTTCCATAATACAAGGCATGCGTATTCCGGAGAACATCCGACGTCTGGAAGGACTGTCGAACCAGCAAATTCTAGGTCAAGACATCCAGAATCTAGTAATGGTAAGCTTTTCATGGTATATTTCGGGTGTTGGTTGCCTGCTATAATTCTAACAAGTATGACGATACAAGCTGTCAACCAATTTATGAAGGCATGGGTTTGGCTAACTCGGGAGAAGGATCGGCATGATGAAGAGAAAAGCAAGATCGAGGAAGAAAGAAGACTCATTACTGATGAAAAGAAACAATTGTCGGTGGAGGGAGAACATTTTAAGGAGGAATTGACACGAGTTGAGAATAGAATCGCAATAGCTGAACTAGGCCAGATATCGGCCGAAGATAATGTTGAAGTGGCCACACGCCAGCTTGATAAATTAAGGTCAGAGTTTTGAGGCTTTGAGGGTTGCTTTGGAGACAATGAAGGGTCAACATGAGGTCGAGCTGAAGGTGAGTGTTGATGCCACTTGGAGCAAAGCAAACGCTGTGTGTGTCGACCAAATGAACAAACTGGAGAACTTCCTTTTTTAATAAGGCTGGAGATTGGCAATGAAACAAATGGGTGTTGCGGAGTCATCTAAGTTATTTTCCCAAGTTCCCTTGTCGAATCCTGAGATTCCTATCCCCCTTAACCTGGATGATTTATGAACATGTTGCTCAGGGCCATTTTGTTTATATCTTGTTTTGCCCTTTTTGTTGTTCTTTTACTTCCTGTTGTTTTGTTTTGTTTTGTTTTTTTTTTTTTTGCAACCTGTATATTCGTACTGTTGATACATAAGGGGCATGTATAATATCGTTCTTGCTTTCACGTTTGTTGAATTGTTGGTTATTCTACTTGAGCAGACGAGGAGTTGATTGTCTTGCCTTTTTGACCCTCCGTTTCCTTTGCGCATATGAAGGGACGAAGGAAATGGATAGCCAGTCTTGAAATTCCCCTACATTAATTAGCCGTCTTTGCTTTCCTCCATTTATACAATTTGTGGAACAAGTTATGGAAGTCATTCCAAAGTTTAAACCTTGCGTAGCCACAATCTACTTGTATGGACCTAGAACAACAACTCGCTTGCATGGATCTTGGAAGTGCTTCTTCTTCTGGGATGTCGACATGGGATAAAGTAGTTCTTATACATTGTTGCCCTTTGGATGCGAGAACCATTCCATCCTCAATCAGAGGAGCAAATTCATCACAGATTTGAGGAGTTCGATGATCCGATCCTGGTTTATCCATCTCGTCATAGCTCGGTGGTGTATCATTATGTACCATTTGATTGGATTCGTTGTTTGGAAGACAATCTCCTTTCGGCGTGGTATACGTCGACTCTTCCGACTAAAATATTGTAGATGGTCCCTAAACCAGTTGAGGGTGTAGGACTTAATCCTTCACGTTTGGCAAAAAAGGCAAAGCTTTCCTCATCGGACTTTCGTAAATTTATAAATGAATCACACTTCCCTCTTTCATTTGGTCTGGACCCCGCTGCACCTGCTCTTCCTCCAAATCTGAACAGGATTGAGGAATTGAAGCTCATATTTTTTGAAAGACAACACTTTCCCATCTACCAAACACCTATTCCCTCTTCAGATTATCAAAGGTATAGGGCCCAATCCGTTCTTGCGGCTTTTTTCCAGTTATGCTTTGAAGTTCTTCATGATGATATTCCTTTGAAGAATCTTCAATGGGCTTGCAATATTGTTTAGCGAAGCCATATTCTTGGTTTGATTGCTTTATACCTTCTTGGACTAGCTCTCACTTTTGCTTTATTGGCATAAGAACAAAACAATAGCCTACCAAGCCTTGGACGAGATTTCTGCTACTCATATCCATACTCAATATAAAGCAGAAAATCTTCTTAAGGATTATGCGGACTTCAAGAATAAGGACTCAGCTTATTAGGACGATGTTCAAATGGATGAAATGGAGATAGCTACGAAACAAGCGAGTTTGAAATGAAAGCCGAACGACTCTTTCTTCAAATAAGAGCCCAACAGCTAGAAAAACCTCAGTTGGATAGGATAGAGGATAGTTTGGAAAAAGAATATGTATTCATTGAGTATTGTTGGAATAAGTTCCATGATCTCGTGATTTTGTTTGTTCTATATTTTTACGAAATTAAGAATGTAATACAATGAGTTCAGCTTTTATAAGACGAAGTGTTTATGATGCAACCTTGTGTTTATTCATTATGCTTCATAATTGAGCGTTATTACATCATAGTTACAAGGTTTTAATGATAATACTTCCTTAGGTGCATTGCATTCCAAGGTGTTGGGAAAACATTTCTACGTTGATCGGCCACTTCGTATGCGCCTTCCCCGGCCAGATTAGTGATCTGATATGGTCTTTCCCAATTTGGCCCAAGTTTGCCATCGGCAGATTTTCGCTCATTTGGAAGGACTTTTTTCAGAACTAATTCACCCATTATGTACTGCCGATGCTTTACTTGCTTATTATAGGCCTGGGCTATATCTTGCTGGTATGCTGCCAGTTACAACATTGCCTTCTTGCGTCTTTCTTTGGTGAGATCAAGTTCACTTCGGAGTAGTTTGTCATTCGCTTCACTTTCCACTAAGTAAGATTTCCTTGTTGGGAAGTCGATTTCTAATGGAATGACGGCTTCCACCCCGAAGGCCAGGGAGAAAGGTGTCGCCTGTGGCACATCGAGGTGTTGTTCGGTATGACGAATCTTCTTTGGAGCTCTTCGGCCCATCTCCCTTTGGATGCCTCCAACCGCTTTTTGATACCATTAAGAATGGTTTTGTTCGAAGCTTCGGCTTGCCCATTACTCTAGGGATAAGCTGGGGTGAAATAATAGACCTTAATTCCGTATCGGGTGCATAGTTCTTTGTATATTCAGCAATCGAACTGTGTGTCGTTATCAGATATAAGTGCTCTTGGTATCCCAAACCTGCTGATGAGGTTTCACCATAAAAACCACCGAATATCAACATCACTGATAGTGGCCAATGGTTCAACCTCAATCCACTTTGTAAAATAATTTGTTGCTACGATCAAACACTTCAAATTTCTTGGAGAGCGAGGCAATGGTCTGACGAGGTCCAATCCCCACTATGTGAATAGCTAGGGACTTGAAATGGGATTGAGCTCTTCAGAGGGTTGTCGGATGATTGGTGAAAACTTTTGGCATGCCGAACATTTCTATACGAGCTATTGTGCGTCACGTTGCATTCGAGGCCACTAATACCCATGCATGAGCGCCCGATGAGCCAATGATTTGCCTTCTGTATGTGCCCCGCATGATTCGGCGTGCATCTTATCCAACACACTTCTGATTTCGTCGGGATGTAGGCATTTGAGATAGGGTCCCAAATAAGATTTCTTGAACAGCTACATCGAGTCGCTCAACCAAAAACGCGTAGCTCACAATCTGATCCAATGTGCCTCCTTGCTATTAGGGGGCACGGTACTATTAAACAAGTATTGGATGAGAGGGGTCATCCAATTATGGTTAGAATGGATAGGGTACACAATTTCTCTGGTGATGCTAGAAGTGGAAATGGCCCGTATCTCGATCGTGCGCCATTCTGTTTGCGCAATTGCTATGGCCAAAATGGCTAGTGCATCGACATGGCTATTCTGGTCTCGCCCGACCTGGTGAATTTTGAAAGAAAGAAATTGCTCGGTCGCGGCTTTTGCTATTGTCAGATATTTTATCATTCGTTCATCCCTAGCCGTGTACTCGTCATTCATATATTTGACGACCAGTTGTGAATCGGACTGAACTCTTATGGATTTAGCGCCTAGCATTTTTGTAGTCGTGAGGCTATTAATGAGAGCTTCATATTCGCATTCATTATTAGTGGCCAAAAAGCCTAGGCGAGTGGATATTTTGATTATCTCTTGGTGAGGTGTGATCAGCACGAATCCAATCCGTGTACCCTTAGCATTGCTAGCCCCATCGTAACGCATTGTCCATGTGGTGTTAGTGGAGGAGGTGATTCCTATTTTGCCCTCCACAATGCTCGTCTTTAGTGAAAATTCGGCTAGGAAATCGACTAAAACCTGCACTTTGATTGAAGTCCTTGGTCGGAATTAAATGTCATACTGTCTGAGCTCGACAACCCACTTGGAAATAAGACTTGAAGAGTCAGATTGGTGTAGAACCCGTTTAAGTGGAAAAGCCGAATAAATGGTGATAGGATGGGCCAAGAAGTAATGGTGTAATTTGCGGGATGAAACGACCAATGCCAAGAGTAATTTTTCTAGGGGCAAGTACCTAGAAAACTGGTATTTGCCCATTTGAATATTCTTTTATGAGTGCCAAGCTTACGGCATGATCGGAAACTGCTAGGTACAAGTACAACCTTTCCCCATTGATGGGGCTGGTGAGCAGAGGTGGTTTGGCTAGGTAACCCTTCAGTTCTTGTAGAGCATGATCGCATTCTGGGGTCCATTCGAATCGGTTCTTTTTCTTGGTCAGTTGGAAGAACGATCGCCATCGATCGGAGGATCGACTGATAAACCTGTTGAGTGCCACTGCCATCCCAGTAAGCATTTGGATCCCTTTAACAATTGAGGCCGGGGTTAGGTTGATCAATGCCTGGATTTGATCGGGATTGGCTCAATTAGTGACAATATACCCTAGGAATTTTCCTGATCCAACCCTGAACGCACATTTTGCCGCATTGAACTTCATCTTGTACCCACGGAGTACCTCAAAGGTTTCTCAAAGGTCATCGGGATGATGTTTAGCTTCCTTTGACTTGATCACCATGTCATTGATGTATACTTCAAGGTTCCGTCCGATTTGACTGTGGAACATTTTCGTAACCAGCCATTGGTACGTCGCTCCAGTATTTTTAAGGCCAAAGGGCATCACTTTGTAATAGAATAACCCAATAAATGTAATGAATGAGGCATTTTCCTGATCGTCTAGATGCATCGCAATCTAATGATATCCACGATATGCATCCAGAAAACTCATTCTTTCGTGTCTGGAGGTTCCATCCACATGTTAGTCAATTTTTGGAAGAGGAAAACTATCCTTGGGGCATGCTTTGTTCAGATTGGTGAAATCTATGCACACCTTCCATTTGCTGTTCTTTTTCTTGACGACCATAGTGTTGGATAACCACTCCGGATATTGAACTTCTCGAATAGCATTTGCCTCAAGTAACTTGGTAACCTCTTCCTTGACGGCGTCAACATGTTGAGGCGTGGACCTCTAATTCTTTGTATCACCGGTCATGAGTTCGGACTCACATGTAATTTGTGGCTTGTCACCCTTAGGTCGATGCCCTTCATTTCATAAGGTGTCCAGGTGAATATATCCTTGTATCGGAGTAGGAAATCCACCAGCTGACTTTTCCCTTCTAGGGTGAGATGTTTACTAATGAGGAAGAACCTGTCTTCATCTTTGAGATCGATTGGTACATTTTCGAGTTCTTCGGCACTCTTAGCTCCAATCTGGGGTTCGACTTTCTTTCCCGAATCATTTGTTTGAACTTTCGATGGCTGAGTTGAAGATACTGCCATACATCGTTTCACCATCGTCTGGTCCCCCCGAATGGTCTTGACAATGTTAGCTTCTGGGAAGCATAGAACCTTGTGGAAGGTAGATGGGATAGCTTCCATTTGGTGGAGCCAAGTTCTACCCATTATGGCATTATAAGGAGATGACATGTTGACCATTTGAAACTCGACTTGGTGGACTGTGTCTCTAGCTTTGACTGGCAGGAAGATGCGTTCTAAAGGGAATATTAGGCTTGAGTTGAAGCCACAGAGTGGGGATTCCCTATTGAGCAGGGCTTCATGAGACAACCCTAGTTTTTTGAAGAGTTCGTAGTACATGATTTCGACCGAATTGCCTTGGTCGATCAGTATCCTTTTGACATTGAATTCCCCAATTTGTAGTGCTACCACCAACACGTCATTGTAGGGATGATGGACCCATGTCAGATCCTCATTAGAGAAAGAAATCTTTGTTGATGAATGAACCTTTTTTGCAGTCACCTTTGATAGGGACATAATTTCTCTTCTGAGTGTTGGTGTTGCTTCTCGACTTATGCGCCTTTTTGTTGGAACCGAATAGATCAAATTGATAGTTATAGTGGGTTGTATCTCCCCAGCTTTGTCCCTGGTATTATCCTTTTGATCTGTGGACGAGTCAACATAAGATCGTAGATGTCCGCTTTGCACCAATTCCTTCAGAAATTGCTTTAGCGCTTTGCAGTACTCTGTGAGATGTCCATGGTCCTCATGGTAAAAGCAACGCAATCTTTGATTGCGAAGTGATGGATCGCCAAGCATCCAGGGCTGCCATGAAAAGTAGGGTTCGTTCTGGATTTTTGACATCAAGCGATATATCGGCTCATTAAAGGTGGTGATAACTGCTCGGAAGGCCTCCTTCCATATTTTTGGCTAATCGGCGATTGCATTAAACTCCTTTCTTTTGTTTTCTGGAGATTTCTTCTCATCTTTTCGTAAAGCCTTAGATGGGATCCGTACAGGTTTTGGTTCTTCGGTGCCTCTTATGTCATCTTCAATCTTACAGTACTGTTCAACTCGTCTCATTAGACTTCCCACATTGGTCGGTGGCTTTTTCATTAGAGACTGCCGAAGCTTGCTCTCGGGTAGCAATCCTACATTGAATGAGGCTACTGCCAGTTGTTCATTACAGTTATTGATTTCATTATAAGCTGCCCAATATCTACTGGAATATTCTCGTAGTCTTTTCGTGTCTTCCTTCTTCATTGTGAGGAGCACATCCACTTCTTTCAGCGGTTGGCTATTAATGAAAAAGCGTGAGATGAATGCTTGCTTTAGCTGTGTCCAATTACTGATGGATCGGGCTTCTAATTTGTAGTATCATCGTAATGCCATTTCTCCTAAACTTGAGGAAAACATTCGATACATGATCGGACCATTGTTGCTCCACAACATCATAGCCTGCGTATAATATTGGATGTAGCTAGTCGGGTCCCCTTTGCCATCGTACAAGTTGAATTTTGGTGGAGTGAACCTTTTTGGCAGATTCGCATTGTCTATTGTTTGGGAGAAAGGGGATGCTAAATCACCTGTGAAAAGTTTTCTTTTGACAGGTTTTGGATTGCCCCTAGTTCAACCATCAAGCTAGCTCCTTAGGTCGTTCTCCAAATTATCTTAAAAATCCCTTTGGGTGGCCTGACACTTTTTCTGTGTTTGATCGGGGTTGCTGCTGGCTGTCTGGCTTGCGACCTAATAGTGATTTGGTCACTATTGTTTATAGACGATTCGGGCTCGTTCGACTGGCCTTCTTCGGGTCGTGCGTAGTTCTTCCTTGAGTGCTTCCATTTCCGCCATTAACTGTCCAATAAGTTGGCCTTGTTGGTCTTCAAAATCTGGCGGAACTATTGGCACTGAGTTTGCAGGGGTAGCGTTAAGGTCAGGGCTAAAATTCTCGCTAGCCATATTTTCGATTGGCAAATTTTGGGAGTGGGTTGTTATTTCGTCCAAAGCAGGATGGATACTCATCTTTTCTCGAGCTTCCCACAGATGACGCTAATTGTGGAAGGGTAAATTTTGTTCTCCATAGGGAAAGCGAAGTGAGCTGCTCCTTCCTTCACTTTGTAGAAAAGACAAATACCAAAATGTCAGTGATCTCTCCCAACCGTGGTTGGTCGGGAGGACCCTCCGACGATCAAATTAGAATCTTGTATGAACATATCATTTTTTTTGAAGGAAAATATCTTTCTTGTGCTTGCCCTTAAACGATTTTCTTTCTTCCTTTTATAGTGTGATACCTGGTATCGTGACTGTTGGATGGCTATACCGATCTAATGGTATTTTATTTGTGCAGGCACTAGTTGGACAAGTGGACAAATGATCTTGATATGCCATTGTCAAAGTTACTGTATTATAGGTGGCCTAGATTTAGTTCAGGTTTAGGCTCTTATTTTTTATCATTGGATTTATCTTATTGGATGCTCGGGTTGTCAGAGTTGGTCAATTCTGTATCCTTTCTTCTGTTGGTTTTGATTTCTATCGTCGATTTCTATCTGATCCAAGGGTTTGCCTTCATGTTTTAGGATCTTTTTTCTAGAAGCGATTCGGTTTTAATCTCCTATCATATGACCTTGTTTTCTTTACAACTGTATTTTCTAAGGACTTGGGCCTAGGCTTTGCCTCGGCCGGATAAAAATGCTTTGGGCCGCGTCTTATCTTGCTTGGGCCTTGGGCTTGAATTTTTATCCTCCACAGTTATAATTATCAGATCTATTTTTTTGTATGAATAATCTACACATAAAATGAATGGTTCAAATAGTCAAAACGAGTCTTGCGATAGACCTCACAAGACCCAAAAATGGACGGGAGACAAACCTATCCATAATTAAAACTAATGATAATTAATTTCAATTTTAAAAAAAATTTAAGATGGTGGGGGCACCTTCTTTCTACATATTAACAATGCTTAGTGAACATAATTTTTTAAATTATAATTTTACCTTTTAATCTAATTATTTTTTTGGACAAAAATATTAAAGCGAGAATTTCTCAATAAATAGCCCACATAGTTGCAACCGCTACCTCCACTGGCAAGCCATAACCACCATTGCGAGTCCCTTTTTGCGAACCACCTCACCATTGTGAATCCCGTTACCGTTTGAACTACCAATGTCAAATCAATCATCATCATTTAGATATTGTATGATGTGGGTTCAAATGAGGACTTCAGAATTTATAAAAGTCATCAGAAACTCGTTGGAAAAGACAAAGTTCCCAAAAACTCCAAAATTCCTATAGAAAATGATGCTAGAGGCCAAAGATGATCAATGGATGCACATAGATCTAAGAATTGAAGATGATGATGAATGGATAGTTGGGTAAAAGGAGAAGTAAAGAAGCTAGAGAGAGAAAGTTGGCAAAATTCTAACCCTTTTTTAAGGAATGGGGAAAGAGGCTCCTTTTATATGCACTGAGAAGCCTTAGGGAAGCACACAAAGTAGGTGTGTGCACACAGTTTGCTGTGGTGTCTATGCTATCTATGCATGCACAAATGTAAGGTCTTATGCCCTTGGCTTACTTGTGGCCCATGTAAGTTCAAATTGTCTTTTGATCAATGTTTTTGATAAAATCAATCACAAATTTTGGAAAATGCCATCATTCAAGATACAACTAGGTTCTCTATCTCTTTCATGGTTAAAAAGTTGGTTTTTTGCTACAAACGAGTTCAAGGGTAAAATGGTCATTTTTGTAAAAAGTAAATTTTTGGCTAAAATGGGGTTACACAGCAACTCTGAGCAACCTCAAACATTCTAAAGTTAAAGTAATTACCATTTCATCATCGGGAGGCTTACAAGAGTTTGAAATCTTAGGGTTAGTCAAAATGAGATGTCTACATACCCACCCATAACTTCCTTAATACAATTGGATTTCAATTGGTTCACAACCATAGTTCATTGATTGAGAGAGGCAAAATTAGGAATCTTAAGGAACTATGCCAACTTTCTCTCTCTAGCTTCTTTGTTTCTCCTTTCTACCAACTATCCATCCATCATTATCTATAATTCTTTGATCCAAGTGCATCCATTCATTACCTTTGGTCTTTACCCTCCTTTTTCATAGGAATTTTAGAGATTCTGGAACTTTGTCTTTTTCGGCAAGTTTCTGGCGACTTCCATAAATTTCGGTGACCCTCTTTGAACCCACATCGTACATATATCAACTATTGAACCAATAATATTATTCTGGATATCAATCGTTAATACCATTGAACAGATTTGGTATTTTGGTAGGTAGTAGCTAAAGTTTCTAAGTTGGTTGTGGATGGTGGGGGAAGAGTTGGGGTGGTCGTAGAAATGTGAGCAATAGGATGACAATGAGAAGAGATGGTTGGTGTAGACACCCATTTTTGACCGACCTTAAGACTCAGACATTATCAATTGAGCGCTCGATGATAGTGCATGTTGCGCTCGTTTCGAGGTTTCGGAGTTTTGGCTAAGAGCCTTGTCTCCGGGCCTCTAAACTCTTTGTGCTTCGGCTCGATTTGCAGACCAAGCATTGTTTTCCTTGCCTGAGGGAAGGAGAGGTCTTATAGACCACTCTTTTGTGGTCATAGACCACCTTTTGTGGTTGTAGACCACTTTTCCCATTTGGAGACTAATTTTCGGTTTTTGGAGCCTTCGGCCGCGCACCTTGTCTCGAGACCGCTTAACGTTCTCCATTTGGCGTGGTTTTTGAACCACACCTTGTTTCCTTGGCCTAGAGGGCCACTGTGGTTTGGGAGACCACTTTTGTGGTCGTAAACCACTTTTGGTGCTTGACAGCTAGTTTTTGAGGCTCCCGGCTGCGTGCTTTGCCTCCCAAACTTTCGTCTTGCATCCGTTTTGGTTTGTCTTTGGTACAAACCTTGTTTTCCTTGTTTGGAAGGTGGTACAAGGGTGGGAGACCATTTTTTCCCCTTGGAGACCACTTTTCCTCCTGCTAGCCAGTTTTCTGGTCGGATAACTGGCTTTCTTGGTCTTTGGGCCACCTTTATGGTCGGCCACCACACCACTTGCTTGTTTTCAGTGTGTAGACTTCTCATACCCCTAGCCGACCAGTTTTTGTTGTGGGAGACCACTTAAAGTGGTCGGCTGACCACTTTAAGTAGCTGGCCAACCACTTCAAGTGGTCGGCTGCTTTTTGTCACCTTTTTGGAGATATTTTTGGCCAGCTGGCACAGCTGGAGAGCATTTGAACCATCCTCCATACACGTGTATGGAGGGATGGCCTTGAGCCTTAGCTTCTTCAAGAAGCTTGTGCTTTTGTTCTCTATAAGAGGGAGGCTCCTCCTCCCTCCTCTAGGTTCAGAATTTGGTGGTTTGAGTTATAGATATACACTTGTATCTATATCTCTCTTTTGCTCTTGTTTTGTGCCTTAAAGTGTCATTTTGTCTTACTATTGCACACAAACACACACTTAAACACTATCCTTTTGTTGCTGAGGTGATTAGGAGCTGGTTTTAAGGTTCTTGGTGTGGTTTGAGCTTGAAAAAGTTGCTGGAGTTGCAACTTTGAAGGTGGTCTTCAAGGGTGAGCTTTTGACCCTTTAAACCCCCATTTTTGCTTAAGCTTTTAGCCCTACTTGCATGTTGTTTTAAGCTTAAATTTTAACTACAAAAATTTCTGAATTTTGGTGCTTAAGATCTTTGTTTATGGTCACTTTTGTGTTTGGGGTTGTTTACCCCCTCTTAGGCCTTGTTTGGCCTTGTTCTTGTGCCTCCTTTTTAAGCTTTGGGATCACCTTGTTTTGGCCTTCTCACCACTGAAATCCCTCTGGTGTTTTAAGGTCCCAAAAAGGAGAGGGTTATCCCATCTCCTTGTGTCTTCAATACTTGTTTTGAATGCCTCATATGTGAGCATGTTTGTTAAGCTTGTGTTAGCTTGTTCTTAGCTTGTATTTGTGGTTATTTTGCTGTGGCATACCACCGTTTTTACTTGGTTTGGTCACTCCATGCATGGTTTATACACTTGTAGTGTAAATCACACACACTAGCTTTGTATGCTTCATAAAGTAGCATGTCATTCTAGCTTGATTTGAGTCCATTTCAGCATGTTCTTGGTGTTGTTTTGCCATGTCATACCTCTGTTAGGGTTTGGTTTGGTCACCTCTTGCATGCTTCATGCACTTGTAGTACAATTCTATGAAATAGCCTAACATGCATCATGCTTTAACATGTCATTCTAGCATGCTTTTGGCTTAAGCTTGAGAAGCTTTTGTCCATGTTTTAACATGCTTTAGCTCTAATTTGTGTTGTTTTGACCATGCATGACTTGCTTTGTATAGCCATGGTTCAATCTAGCTTATTAGCTTTGTGCACCAAGTCCATTAGCATGCTTTACTTGGACTATTTGAATGATTTGGCATCATTTATTATGTGATTTCAGTCCATGTTTCATGGCCATACACTTATTTTTTGCTCTTTCAATGCGTTGGAGGGTTTGCCCCTTTGTGCCTTAACATGAATCATTGCTTATGCCTTCATGCCTTAGCTTGCAAGCCATCATTTCAGTGCTTATTTGGGGTTATTTTGCCATGATATAACTATGATTTTTGTTGGTTAAGTCATTCCATGCTTGGTCCTAATAGGTGTAGTGTGATCCACCTTATTTGCCTTGTATGCATCATGCCTTATGCCCTTCATGCTAGCTTGTTTTGGCTTCCTTCCATTCATGTTTTAGTATCATTTTGGCATGATCTAGGACTTTTTTGGGTTGCCTTTGCCATATCCTTCATGCTTTGTATAGCTGTAGTGCAATTGGCCTTGCTAGCTTTGTGTCTTGTTGACTTATTTATGCTATCTTTGAGCTATTTAGATGATATGGCATCATTTAATACTTCATTTCAGAGCATTTAGCATGGCTATGTTCCCACTTCTTTCATGTTTTGAATGCCTTTGAGTATTGTGCATTGTTGCTTTATTGTGGCCTAGTGTGTATGCTTGCATGCCTAGGTTTTTGAGCCTCCATCTTAGTATGTTTTGGTCATTGTTTTGACCTATTTTAGCTCTGTCCATGGTTGGTTCATGCATATTTGCCATGTATTGCATGCCTTCTTTGTAGTCCTCTTTATTAGCTTTCATGCTTTAGGACCTTTGTATGCTATACTTGTGTTTGATTGAATGATTTGGCATCATTTCTTACTTAATTTCAGTGCACTTAGTGTTGTTACACTTCCACTTTTATTACTCCTTGAGCCTTCTTGAGGGTTGTGCTCTTAGGCCTGCTTGATAGGCCAAGGCTTGTGCATGCTTGCCTTGCCCTTTTGTGCCTTAGTTTCATCCTTATGGCCTCTGATTTGGGTATGGCTGAGGTCTATCCATTTTGGTTTAAGTCCATTGAGCATTGTGTATGCCATGTTACATCGCATCGTGCATGTTATGTTATTGTTTGCATTGCACATGCCATGCTCTTGATTCGTATTGTGTATGCCATGATCATATTGCATTGAGTATGCCATGATAGTCATTGCATTGAGTATACCCTATTGTTCATCACATTTGTGTATGCTATGTTCATTTGCATTGTGCATGCTACTTGTTGTTCATTGCATTGTACATGCATGCCATTAGCCTTGTTAGGTTGTTCATATTGCATTGTATGTTTGCATGCTTAAGTTATATTGCATATTTGCATGTTTGTGTTGCATTGCATTTTTGCATGCTCCATGTTACATAGCATTGTGCATGTCATGTTATGTGTTGCATTGTGTTTGGAATAGGTGTTAGTCCAAACACGGGAAACGAGGGACGTTTCATACTTGAAGTGATGAAACGTGCCTCAATTCTCAGTCGCCGACGCTCTTGATCATACATGATAGAGTTTTAGGCCTTATGTGTTTACTTGTGCATTCATTTTCATATTGAATTGTGCAACTTCACCTCTCGACCATCATGCATCGAGATGCGTGATTAGTGGCCCGAGGGTCGAGGACCATACTCCCTTAAGCTTATGAAATGATAGGGAGGGTGGTTGTGCACACATATCTTGCAAATATATTGCCATGCCCTTTCTTGCTCTCTGCGAAAAGAAATTGGAGAAATGCAACAATCGGCTTGACCCAGAAAAACTAGCTGGCCAACCACTTTTTCTGGTTTTCAGCACAGAAAGTGGTCGGCCAGTGGTTGGTGACATCCCTAGGTGGTCGGCCAACCTCCCACAGGTCTCCAAGGTGAGTTGGAAGCTTTCTGTAGCTTGGTGCAAGGTTCTGAGGACAATTGCAAACAGAGGCAAATTGGGGCATCGCGACGGATTTCCGAACGAGGCGACCGAGCATGCATCTAGTCTTCTCCCTCTGAGAACCTCCTGTTTTACTGCTTTATTTACCTTCTTTACTTAGCTAGATTAGGCATTCGTTTTATACTTTAATAGTTAATGTGTTTGCCTATTTCAATTTGTGTTGTAATAGCTTAATTAGTTAACTAGGAATAGTTGATTAGTTTGTTTTGTAATAATTAGTTTAATTAGCTTAGATTAGCTAGTTAGCTTCTTATTCGGTTCCTCCGTCGAGAGGGCGTATTGTTGTAATAAGCGTGCATGTGTGTGATGCATGTCTTCCAACCCCCATTTCTTTCTCCCTTTTACTTAACCGCTTACGATGGTTAGTTTTAGGGCATATTTCATTTAGCATACCTTATGCTCGCATGCCTGCATCCATTCATCTATTTTGCATGCACCGGGCTCGGCGCATCATACAAACCAGCATTGTATTTTCAATACCTATTTGAATACATGTACTAAGTTGCATTTCATATGCCATTCTAGAATAGCCGAACTTATTTGAGTTACATTCTCGTATGCGTTGCATTAGTCATCTTAACATGGACTAGGATCATGCATAATTTCTAACTAGTTCTTTGTTTTGGCTCGAAGCACACTGTGAGTGTTTACGCTTTAGCATACTGCATGTGTGTTAATGTTGCCATGAAAGCATGCTTGCCATGAGGCTAATTGCATATTTGCTATGACTGCCTAAATGCTTGTGGGTGAAGGTTGGATTACTTGAATTGGAACAATTCATTGACTCCCGAATTTAGCCTACTTGCGAGTAGCAAACTCCAAATCATTTTCACAAACGAATATGCAATGTTTTGTTCCAACTTAGGCGATCTGGTCTATACTTGTTTGCTGTGCGCATAACAAAGTAATTCTAGGTTAATAAACGGAATAAGAACACATGTGTTTTCAAAAATAAAATATCATGCTTAGTAAAGGCCAATCTTTTGATCAGGCGAGCGGGGGTGCTCATTGCATGACCTTTCCCTCTCGTACCCAAGTTCCCGAGCCGAGGCAACTTTGGTGATGACGGACACGTGGCCTTAGGCATGAGTCAGGGTTTCCTAAATTCCCCCAAAATAAAATATTTAGGTGGCGACTCTGTATCTGGCAAAGCAGTCCATGTTTGGCACTTCTTTATAAAAATTAGATTTCCAAAACGATTTGCCGGAGTTGGACTCTTTGGTGATTTATCGGTCTTGTATTGCACTTTGCGAGATTAGATTTAGAACCATGACATTGAGTCCGAACTATGGTAGCTCGGAACAAAACGAGATTCGTGTGCGCGCCCATCACGAGCGCGGATATCGGAGAGTTCCCGGGAGCGCGTCCACAGTTGGGAGAGGAGACCGGTGATGGTTAAAGATAAGGTTATGGTGGGGCTATTTTTGACATGGAGTTACTGAGCAAAACATTTCAAAATCATTTAATGTGTGTATTGAGAAAAGATGTGCATTAAGAGTTTTTCGTGTGTGAAAATAAAAGCTCTTAAAGGTTGTAGAGGTAGGCGGAGGAGTTTTTTTTTTTGCACACCATCTCTTTTCTTGATTCACACCATTTTATCCCTTCGAATATCAACTATCGAATAAAAATCAATTATTTAGATATCAATTATTGAACAAAAAAAAAATTGTTTGGATATCAACTACCAATTTGGGTTTTCATTTGGTAGTTGATATCTAAACTATGAATTTTTGTTCAATAGTTGATATTCGAACAAAAAACATTATATGAACTAATAAATTTTGTGGAATGCATGTAGAAGCTTTCATATGTGGGAAAATGATATTATTTATTTGAACCCCCTCCTTGAACATTTTTCGAACCCCACTATAATATCAAAACTATCCCTAGTTGCACACTCACCTCCAACACGTTTGTACGATTGTACCTACACTAAAAATTCATTCAAAACCCACCATCTTCCTCTTCAAAAAAATATCATCAACAAAGAAGATCCATTGCATTGCTTGCACATCCATTGTTTCCTCCTATTGCAAAGGGATAGCCCACTTCATTTGGGAACCCAATCTCAGAAGATAAACAATCTCAAAAGTTATAAATTGTTAATATATTCCTTTGCATTTGACAACCACAAATAGTGTTCGGAAACACAAAACCAAATGATGTCATTTTGTCTAACATAAAGCTTCCTTACAAATTCAAAATCTTTGGTATAATATGTCCAAACAAAATAATTATGTTTGGATTTTGTTGTTTGAACTGGCTACTCTTGCTCAGTTCATCGGCTTTGGTATTTTGTACAACTTTCACAAAAGTAGTTGTTGGGGTTTCATTAATTAACCCCCCCAAAAAATAATAAAAACTTTGAAACCAAAGCACCTTTTGGAGCCCAAAATAATTAGAACTTACTATTTGATGCACCATTCATCACTTGTGTGTCATAGCTCTAAAGTTTAGTAAGCAAAAAAGTAAAGAAATGACGAACTAAGGTTGGGTGCAGTGGGTGTGCATTAGATTCATGTAGTGTATTGGGTAGGAATACATATAAATTGTTTATTTCATATTACACTCTTTTGTGTCTTTTATGATAATATCATTTAGGGTCAAAAGTGTAAAAAAAAAAATTAAAACATGGTAGTCCAAAAAAATAATGTGGAGGCATTTAGAAGTTTTGTTAAGCGGAAGTAGCGAAGTGTTAGCATAATTCGTCATGGTTAAAAAAGAAATGCTACTAATAAGACAGATGATATAAGATATGATACATAAAAATTTATGAGTTATGATAGCAAAAATAATAATAATAATAATAATAATAAGACATAGATAGATAGATAAAATGATATATATATTTTTAATATTTTATTCTTATTATGTTTAATAAATTAAATTAAATATAAAAGTTATTTAATTTATATAATTGAGATAGGGGCAATGTAGAATAGGGGTGCAACTCGAGTTGGTTCGGTTGAGTTGGGATGTTATCCAATCCAAATTGTGCTTAGACTTGTCTAGGTCCGAATTGTAACTCGACATTATTTGTCCAAGCCCGAATTGCCATAGTTGCCCAAATTGCCTAAATTGTACCTGAATTTTAGTTTTTTTTACTAAATTATTAATTTATTAAAATTAAACTCTATTTACAATTTTTTTAAAGAAAATCATTAATAACATCAAGACAAGTAGTTTATATAATGTAAAAGAGATGCCTCTATGGTAGTATTTACAATTTATGAGTGAAAATTAAAAAATATAATATTTTGTGTTATTTGTATATATAATATATTCAATATGATTTAATAATCTAAATTACTTTAATATCATGTAATGGCTAATAATTTGTATGTATATTTAATATTTTTATATATCTATATACGTGTCACGACCCAAACCCGTCTCTATAGGTTTAGTATCGTAACTGGCCAGTAATCTTATGACTACCGAAGGCCTCTGCACATATAAAGATTAAAATACATTATCCATAGAGCTGTGCAGACATATATGAGACAGAAAATTTAAACTTATAATCATATTTTTTGTGACGTCACGTGTACAGATATAACAAAAAGGTTTAGCCCAATATATAAAGTGCATAAAACAAGACTTAAACAAAAGAAACAAAAGTCTTAAATTTAGTACACAAATTTCGACCACTTGAAGTATTCCGGGAACTTTCTCGGGAGGCGCACAGGTTGGCCAACACAAAACAGATCTAGGCAACAACTTTAGGCCTGATCACACGCCTGATCTCCCACATACATAAATAATATAGTGAGCTGGAGCCCAGTGAATAATAATAGAGTAAAGGGTTTACAAATGATGTCCAAAACAAATTCAGAAATCAGATTACATATCATAACAGATTCAGATTCACATACGTATATAGATTTCTTAAACAGTTATACGTGGCGCATCCATTAGCTCACAAATCACTTGGTCATAAAGACCCATTTTCACTTGGGATGGTCATAAAGACCCACGCAAAATCATATAAGCGGTTATGCATAACCGCCCATGAATGGAGCCCACTTGAAACCCTAGTACCAGGTCACATGAACACTTGATGCTAAGGATGCCACGAATACATTTCAAAAAAACTGGACAATCATTCATGCTTCACAAAATAGCATTTCACAAAACAGATCTTATCGTATCATTCTAAAAATACTTATAATCAGACATAGCTTTACAGAGTTATTACTTACATATAGCTCTAGTAGCAGAACAAATCACTTGGACATAATAGACTGATCAGACGGCAATAACACGTGACCTACATAAACACGTGATAGATACACATTGAACACACGTCCCATAGGTGCTTAACTTATCATTCTTCTTTCTTAACGTGTGTTTCTAACTCGTATCCTCATTAATATGGCCTAAACCATAGCTTAAGAATGCCTAGGATGCAATGAGGATACAAAAATGTACTTTGGAACACTTAGCCAAATTTTGAAAAATAGGGCAGTTCGCTCGAGCGAAGCTTTGGTTGCTCGAGTGTTCTGCAAAGTCTGTAAAAGTACTAGATGCTCAATTTTCACGCTCGACAATCGCTCGAACAGTCGCTCAAGCCAAGCACTAAGAAAAAGGATATTTGCTCGAGGCACCATGCAATTGTCTACAAAATTACTGGGAGCTCTCATTTTACGCTCGAGCTAAGGTTCAAAACAGAGGGTGGTCGCTTAAGTGAAGCTTTGGTCGCTTGAGCGAAGATGCAGAATCTGGAATTTCCAAATTTGTTCTTCAAGTTCAAAACTCGATTTCAAAGCATAAAAACACATTCTTTTAGGTACAAACTTGAGAAAACATGTAAAAACTCATAATACATCTTGAATTGAAAATCATTTCACAAAACCAAGGCAAAAACATGTTAATGACCCAAAACCAAACTTGAAATATATATGTATATAACATGCATGTAATGATATGAATTCAAAACTTTCAAAACATGCATAATTAGGATAAATTTCTATGAAACATGATGAATTCTCAAAATCAAGCTAAGGTAAGTGCATGCATGAGGGAATTCTTTGGAAAACAATTTCAAATTGCCATGAAATATGCATGCATGCATGGATCATGCTCAATTCTACATTCTTATCTTGAATCTCATGATCTTTCTTCTAATTCTCTAGATTTCTTGCACTAAGTGACTCAAATTCATAATTTAAGAGTTGAATTTCCAATTGGGCTCTATATAGTAAATCCCTTTAGTTTACAAGCCAATTCCTCCAAATTCTTTCTAATCTTACCAAGTCTTCCTCAATTCCCTCTTGTTTGATCTCAATCTCTCTCAATCTCTCTCTCTCTCTCTTAAAGAGCTCAAAATGATGAAACGTGAGTATAAAGAATGTTTTAAGGCTTAACATTAGCCTTATATAGACTTCACTAATCAATCTAGCTTAAACTAATCAAATTGTAATTATTTATTCTAATTATTTGATTCTGAATCAAATTTCAATTAAACCTACCACAAGATCCTAAAAATCCAAATTAACACATTGGCACAGTCAATTTCAAGTTCGGTGGCCGATAAGGCCTTTAATTCACAGATTCATGCAGAATTATCGACAGATATTCCTATAGTAGACAGATATGAATACAAATAACACATGGCACATGCAATTTACTTAGGGTTTCATCTTAAGTGCTTGTTAAGCATTCTTAATCAAGGATTATAGGTCAATCATAGGTCGGGGTTGTTATAATTTGTATCGAAGAGTTTCAGGTTGCTTTGATTGTTGGATGTCTTTGTCCAAGCCTATCCAAATTTAATTCAGCCTTCTGAATTTTTGTCTAAGTCCATACCAAATTTAAAAATATGTTGTCCAAACCCTAAAAAAAATTTGGATTAGGATTGGGTTGCTCGGATTAAGCCTGCCCAAATTGCACCTCTAATGTAAAATAAATGAATCTCATTCTATATTTTTTTTTCTTTTAGAAACAAGAAAATTTTGCACAAAAACAAGATAGTGACTACAAGTGTCATGGTTAAATTTCATGAATTCCAGGTTTATATAATATTATATAATAAAATTCGTATGCTTAGTATTTTATTATCAGGTAATGCTATTAAAAGGAAGTGTATCGTGTACAAATTATGTCATTTATGAGTTTAACTATTCATAACTCAATCTTATTGGAGTCATAACTAAAAAAAATGAGTTATAACCAAATACTACATAAGGTATAACAAAGAGCTCTTGAATCATAACCAAAATAATGTCATAACTAATAGCACAATGAGTCATAACTAATACCACAATAAGTCATAACCAAATATCACGAAAGACATAATTAGGGGTATATATGGTACACACTCATATTCCATAGAATTTCGTTTTATTATCAGTGTATTGTTCATTTCAATTGTTATTATCATTGTTATTTCATGGGAGATGTACCAATAAATCTCATTTCCATATCTATGTAGAAATGATAGGATAACCTTATGTTTTACATTCAGAATGCTGGTTAATACCCATAAATGACCAAAATATCAATATCTTGAAATTACACGTTTGTCCAAAGTTTACTAATTGGGTTTTTGTAACACCCGCCTCTTAATTAGCCTTTAATTTTATGGTTAATCTTCATTATGTATTTATATGTGCTTTTTATGTTTATTCATATGTTATGTGCACCATGTTTTGTTTGACAGATACGTTAATTTGTGAAAAAGACCTGTCTGATTCATTAATTATAAGGTTGCCAAGTGACTAATGGACTAGGTGGTAGAGCCTAATTCCCCTTAAAGTAGGGTTCAGCTAACTTAGGTGTCAGTAAGAAATTATTTTAATTAATTAGATAATTAATTCAAGTGATGTGGTTCTAATTTCATTAAATCATGTTAAATAGAATTAGATAAATTTTTTATATCTGTGATGAACTCAAATAAGAGAGAGAGAGAGAGAGAGAGAGAGAGAGAGAGAGAGAGATAATCTGAGAAGGAGAAAGAGCATTCTAGAGAATAAGGAGAGAAAAAGAGAAAGAAATGGAGAAGAAGAGAACTTGAAGCAACTTCACTAAATTAACTCATTGAGGTAAGAATTCTTCATAATTTCTTGCATGAGACTAATTTTCATCTTGAACTCATGGAATTTAAGGAGAGAGTGAGGGGTTGGGTAGTGTCAATTGTGTTACAAACCCTAATAGGAGGAATTCTCTAAATCGTAGTATAAATGGCATTACTTAAGCTCATTTACTTGGTCTTGCATGATTTTAAGTTAGATTTCCATGGTTTTGTTGAAACATAGAATTCCCATATGCATAGGTTTTGTTTTCTTCTCAACTTTGAAGTTGTTCATGTGATTGTGGGACTTGAGTTTGAATTTAAAGTTCTATTCTTGGTTTGAACTTGGTATTTGTTTATACACCATGTTTGATAACTTTTGGGCTTTGATTTTGTCACAACCCAACTTGTCCCTAAAAGTTTGGGCATGACTATCCTGAAAATTTAGCCTCAGAGTTAAATATCCATAACTATATTTCCTGTGGGGCCTGAACAGAAGCAAATATAATATCAAAATAAACCACCATTGAGTCGTGCCTATATGCCAGGATCATGTCACATTATACATCATATATATATATATACACATTAAGTCCATACATGAACGTTTGTACATAAAGGGTAGCAACCCGTAGGCTATACATTAAAACTAACTAAGACAAGTCACCCAAAGCTATCAAAACATGCCATTATATATACGTATATGGGACCTCCCAAAACAAAACAAAAGGGGGTCCTGATTATAAAATAAAAGTCCATCTGGTAATTCAACGAATCGGGTCCAACAAAAGGGCTCCTGAAGCCAACCTAGGGTTGTTCTCCACGTTGATCACCTACACACATACATAAACATGGAGTGAGCAAAGCTCAGTGAATAATAGCAATGTAATAAAGGCAAGCGAATAAGCATAAGAGTTAGAAACTATGTATAGTTAGGTATAGATCACATTCATGTGCATACTTCAAAACGGCCTCGGGCCCATAATTAATACAGAACGGCGTCAGGCCCACATGTAATACCAAACAGCCTTAGGCCCAACACGTTTTTGAGTGGCTTTGAGCCCAACATATTGACAACTGTCTGGAACAATATAGGGTAGATGGAACATCAGCATGCTTCCACCTCCCTTGGCTTAAGCGCCATTAGTCACGTTAAATCCATATCATCATAACATAGGGGAAACATCGGCATGTCTCCATCTATTTTGGCCTTAGAGCCATGTGTCATAAGCCACAAGCGATTCTTTTGGAACGACCTTGGGCCCACCTTTGTTAAGAGACTTTCAATGGCCTTAATTCATGATAGTGACATTGTTCAATTATCTCAATTAAATTCCAATCACATCACTGAATTCATAACATATGTTCTTCACATGTAAAAGTATGATCATAAGGTAAGCAAAGCATAATATTACACTACTATTACTCACAGTGGCACGGTTGCACACTAGTCTTTTTCGATATGCGACGTACACATAGCACACACACTTGTAAGCATTCACTTTCTTCCTTAGTCTCTTCTTGTTTATTTACTATTTGATTTGTTAAGCTCCGTTTAATTATACACATTATGGTAGAGTCAAATGGACATTTTAACACATTTAGAGGGTCAAGAAGAGTAAAAGAAGTCAACAGAAATTTTTTCCCTCAAGCAAAGACGTGCTTTTTATTTCGTAATGCAATCTTGAGTTCCTGTTTTTCAAGACGTCTTGGTCAGAGTCTCGCTTTTGAGTAGTCCGAAGTTCAACCAAAAATTCAAGTTTCCAGAGACATCTCAAGGCTAAACTATAAGCAAAATTCCTTCATTATCGCAGCATATAACATACTAAACATGACTTTGACAAATAATTAACTCATAACTCATGCAAAAAAAGGAATTTCTACAATTTGATCATACTTCCTTTCATAGTGAGCCACAAGAGGTGTAAACACATATAGAAAAAGAGATACAATATAGGGGGCCCATAATATGCAAAACTTGGAGATTGAAAGATGAATCTCCTTAAGCTATCTCAAAGTAAACCCATACTTCAACATTTAACCCTTAAATTAAGCAAATACAAGGAAAATTGGTGAGTCTTATATATATCCTCTCAATCACATCCAAAACCCTAATCTAAAGAGTGAAAAATTTCCTTCAAATACTTGAGAATAAGGAATTAAAAGTAGTTTTAGAGTGATTAGGTTGCCTACACTTACTTGGAGTTTCAAATCCTTGATCTCTTCCGTAAATCTACTAAGCTCCTAGTTGATTTGCTCTTTCTCTCTTTCTCTTTTGCTTTTCTTCCTTTCTTTCCTCCAGGAGATATTTTTCTTTTTATTTTGATTCTAAGTCCTCCACATGTCTTATAGCTATCAACTTACTTAAGTCATGAGTCTAAATAAACTTAATTTGAGAATTGGGCCCAATTAAATTAATTTAATTCGTTACAAATCGAATTTTTATAAAAAATCACATTATGGCTTAAAAATCATGCTAATCAAAACTGTAAAGTCAATTTTGAATTATCACGCCTCTAAGGCTTTCAATTTCTAATCTATATGTTTCAATTTCGACAGGTTTCCTCATAACCGACAGATATTTTGTCATGAACGCATATAATTCATTCAGTTCAACGTAGATTCACATAAAATTCCATGGCAATGTATATAATCACCTCTTAATTTAAAAAAAAAAAAAAAAAACAGAACAAAGTCTAAAGCATATAAGAGGGTCGAGTCATTACAGATTTGGTCAAATTGGGTTTGAGTTTTGAAGAGGGAGAGCTCGCAAAAACAGAGCATAATTTTCGGTTTTGGACACTCATATTCGCACGTGCGGCAAGGGTGACTGCACGTGTGGGAAGCATTGGCGGGCGTGCGGTGGGAAGGCCCGCACGTGTGGAAAACATGGGAGATAAAGAGTGCATTCTGCATAAATTGCACTTGTTTGGCGCCGCGACGCGACATGTGAGAGTCCCAGACGCGGCGCTAAGGGCTTCGTGATGCGGCTGTTGTTTAGCCTTGGTTTCATTTTTCTGCTTCGTTTACCCCATTCCTGGGCCTCCGTTAGCATGATTTGCAACCATATTTGACATACATTTGCATTGCACGGGCATTATAAGAGAGTAAATGACTAATTCCTTAATAGTGAAAATATAGTTGATTGTACAACCAATTAAGTGTGCTATGCTTGTATCTTCCTGTGTAGGTTAAACGCCACGTTCCAGTCACGTGCATCATGAAGCCAACTATGAGTAACATTATTGTAAAGATATGTTTAATTTATGTATTTTATTCCTTGTTGGGATATGTTTTGTTTTGTAATTATCGAATGATGATCCTATTTACTTACACTATATTTCATGGCATCCTTAGCACCTGTCTATGTTGCTATAGAGAGATCTCTGTTAGTTCCAGTTTCTAGAGCTCCTGTTTATGATGTTGATGGCCATCACATTTGATTACCAGTCTTCATGACCATCTGTTCGGTCTTTAAAACCGTCTGATTTAGTTTGCTATGGGATGTACCACGTATACTTGTATGCTTCCTGTATGGGATAAGTACCTGTTATGTATATGATTTGATTTGTTTTACACCAAGGACATCATTCAGAACCTCTTTACACTACTGTTATTCACTGGGCTCTAGCTCACGTTATATATATATATATATATATTGTAGGTGATCCAATTCAAGAGGGGACATAGTGGCGACGGTTTTGCCTCAGTTTTGTCGAGCACCCTTTTGTGCTTCATGTCGAGGTTCCCATTTGTTGGAGCACTGGGTGACCCGGTGATTGCCCTTTTAGAACTCACTCATGTGTTATGGTCAGTTATCACTGGCATTATATTTGTTGTTGATGGGAATGACTTCCCTCTTTTGGTTGTATTTTGACAAACTTGTGACACCTTGATGTACGTATGTATATATATGTGGCAATGCCTTTGTTTCATTTAAGTTCACAGCTCGTTGGACGTTTTATTTTCTTATATCTTAGCTTCCGCTAGCCCTGTTTGTTTAATTTGTCCAGTTAGGCCTTTGGTAATCGTGGAATACTGGTCGATTACGATGCCAAACTTTTGGGGGCGAGTTTGGGTCGTGACAATTTTGTACTCCTTTGAATGTTTGGAGAATCCCACAAATTAAGCCATTCCAAAATAAAAAGATTTTCATATCAACTTCTCCCCATTTTGAATACCCAAACCTTACCTTGATTTCCCTCAATTTAGAGCATCTTTAAAGAACTCTTTAAATAAGGTTTGTTCGCTATTATAACTAACATTATTATATTTTAATCACTCCAATGGGTTAGCTATTACAATAGCTATTTTAACAAAATACTTCAAGGTTAGCTACATTTGAAGAGTTTTGGGAGACTCTTTAAAAAGTTTGTGTATGTAAATAGGTAAAATAAATAACAGTATTGGGGTACATACATAAAAAAGGAATTAGGAAAAATAAAGAATTACCTTTTTTTATATTTTAACTAGCAAAAAATGGAGAGTGAGAAGGAGATGCACAATCTGGCTCTGGGCCGCGGTAGAGGCTGGACAGAAAAATGGAGAGTGAGAAGAAGATGCACTATTGGGCTCGTTAAGTAGCTTGGTCAAAGGAGGCCGAGATAATTCCTCCGGGCTGCACATCCGATGCCAACTGGCGGTTTATTAGGTGGTGTTTAACTGAATTTGCGCTGGCAGATGGAAGGGCAGCTCCACGTGTCAATAAGCGAATGGATGCAGAGGTGAGCGCATAAAGTACATAAGCATGACTGCGCCCCCCATGCTGGCAATGGAACATCATTTGGTGAGAGAAACTTAACATTCATTCTGCTCTTCTCTCTCTCTCTCTGAGTATGTGCTAACTTAATCGTTAGAGGGGTTTTCCGGCAACACACCGCCGAGTAGCTCACCGCCGCTGTGTCCACAGGTTAATCGGATAGAAGAGGAGCTTGGACACAAGGAGTACGGAGAGTGACGAATATCTCCTCCCTGTACAATTGGCGCCTGTAGACGTCCCCGAACGCCCCGGGAGGGTTACGTCCTGTTCCGTTCATATTCTGGGTCACTACAGTTCAAAGGACTCAAATGTCACGGTTCTTAATCTTGAACCAAAGAGTCTAACTCTGGCAAATCGTTTTTGAGAAAACAGATTTTTAGAAAAGAAGTGCCAAACATGGACTGCTTTGCCAGATACAGAGTCGCCACCTAAATGTTTTATTTTGGGAAATTTAGGAAACCCTGACTCGGTGCCAAAGGCCACGTGTCCGTCATTACCAAAGCTGTCTTGGCTCAGGAGCTTGGGTACGATCGGGGAAGGTCAGCTATGAGCACCCCCTTTCGCCCGGTCTGAAGACCGGCCTCTACTAACTGTGATATCCGATTTTGAAAACATTACATGTTCTTATTCCGGTTATTAGCCTAGAATTACTATGTTATGCACACAGCAAAACAAGTATAGACTAGATTGCCTAATTTGGAAATAAGCATTGCATATCCGTTTGTTTGGAAAACGCTTTGGACTTTGCTACTCGCAAGTAGGCTAAAATACGAATTTCAACGAGTTTTTCCAACTCAAACAATCCAACCTTCACCCACAGGCAATCAAACAGTTTATCTCATGTAAGCACTTAGCCGCATGGTAAGCATACTGTCATGTTAACATTCACACGCATGCGAGATGCTAAAGCGTAAATACTTACATTGTACTCCGTGCCAGAACAATAAACTAGTTAGCAAACATGCATGTCCTAGTTTAGGTTAAGTGGCTAATGCAACACATACAGAATGTGATTAGGATGGGCTCGGCAAACCCTAAAGTGGCATGTAAAATGCAGTCAAATAACATGTATTCAATTTGGAATTGAAGTACTAATGCAGTTAGCGTGATGTACCGAGCCCGATGCATGCAAGACAAATGCATGGATGCACGCATGCATTGCATGAGATATGCTAATTTAAACGTGCCCTAATACTAACCATCAAAGCAGGTAAGTAAAAGGGAGAAAGAAGTGGGGGTTGGAAGACATGCACACACGCACCCACACTTATTACAAGTCCGCCCTCTCTCGGAGGGACCAAATAATAATACAAACCGAATAAATAATTAACTATCCTAGCTAATTAATTATTACAAACCCTTAACTAATTAACAAATTAATTAAACTATTTAAAGCAGTAAAATGGCCTCGGAAAGAGGGATGCATGCAAGCATGTTCGGCTTTGCTCGGAAATCCAACGCCATGCATAAGTTTGCCTCTGTTTTCCCTGCTCTGCTCTTCTGAAAATTGCACAACTCCCAAGGTATACTCTATGGACACTGTGGAGCACCACCGACCAAGTGGAATGACCACCGGCCACGGGGAATGATCATCGGCTTCTTGATAGGTTATCGGCCACAAACAAATGGCCGGCCGGCACTCTTTTATGCCGGTCGGCAAACAATTCCTGCAGAAGACAGTTTTGACAGCAACAGCAGACAAGCAGTGCATGGTGTGGAATTTTGAGCATATGTAAGCATGGCCAATGCCCCCTATCATGTATGGGACTCAAGGAAGCATGGCCCTTGGTCCTTGGGCCACCAATTATGCCTTTTGGTGCATGATGGCCTAAGGGACCAAGATTGCAATTCAATGTAAATATGCATGCAACACACAAATGAGAACCAAGACCCTATCATGTCAAGATCAAGGGCCTTAGTGACATGAGAATTGAGATGTGTTTTGTCACTTGAAGTACAAACACCCCTCATTTCCCACACTTGGTTTGACACCCCAAACCAAGCAATGCAATGCATGTTATGCAAACATGGCTCAACAATGCAATATGATGCTAAAATGCAAGGCATGCCAAATGCTATGCAACATATCATGTTAGGTATATAGTGCTAATCATATGGGAGGCAAATGTGATGCAACCATGGACCAAAATGCCATGAAGCTAGCATGGGACAACATGTAATGAACCAAACAAGCAACAAGCATATGATAAGCAAACAATGGTGGACTTAACCACAATGGGGCAGACCTCAAACCTCCCCAAAACAAATGTAAAAATACCCAAAAACATGAACAAAATGCTATACAAGCATGCAGGTTAATGAGCCTAAACCTAAGGCACCAAAGAGAGCATCTTACTACCACTAACATGGCCACTCATGGCATGTATTAGGCGAGCAAAAACAGAGTTCTATCATGCAACAATACACCCAAACCCCTTGACATGGTAGCCCCAAAATACCCTAAACACATAAACATGCACAAGGCCTATCTCAAGGCATAAAAGGACACATCCTCAAAGCATAAAAGAGGTCACATATACAAACATACAAACATGATTTATGGACTGAAATATGATCCTAAATGATGCCAAATCATGAGGATGGTCTAAGGTGAGCATGCTAGAGGCCAAAATACTCAAGGCTTACAAGCCCAAAATGCAAAGCAATCACATCAAGCATGCCCAACATGACAAAATTAGTGGCTCACAGCCCTTAAACATGGCAAAATGATGCTAACATCTTCATGGAGTTATGCTAATACATGCAAGAATCATGACCTAAACACAAGATGCATTTCTATGCCAAATAGAGGAATGCAAAGCAAGTATGTTAAGCATGCGAGAGGCCAATAAAACACCATTATACAGAGATAAAATATGATCCAAAACACCCAAAAAAGTTCTGAAATGGCGCCAAAAACAAGCAAGCATGCATGTTGCCTTTTAAGCCAAAAACAAAGGTAAAAGAGGTACAAAGGGGAGAGGGGTGTCCCTCCCCTATACAAGACTTCAAACCACCTTCCTCACCACTAAAAACCCACTGGTTTTCAGTGGTGAGAAGACCAAAAAAAAACAAAGCAAACAAGGCTCAAAATAAAGGCACCAAAGAGGCCAAAATAAGGCCTAAGAGGGTGAGTTTGCACTCAAACCACAAAGTGACCTTAATGAAAGTTCAAAAGCAAGAAAATATAAGACTTTTTTATGTTATACACAAAGCTAAAAACAGCAAGAAAAACAGGTAAAAACTAGTTGCAAAAACGGCGAAACTAAAGTAAAGTGCTCACCCTTGAAGAACACCTCAAGAACAGATGATCCAGCCCTCTTCTATTGATCAAAACCAGTCCAAAAGTTCATCAAACAACCCTCCAAGCCTCCCAATCTCGAGCTAAGGTGTGATGGTGTGTGTATTGGTGCAAAAGTAAGGTAAAACCACACTTTTAGGCCTAAAAACACACACACAAGAGGAGAGAGAGGGAAAATCTAGAGAGAGGAGATATATGGCAGATATATAGATATAGAAGCTCTGGTTTTTTGTTGAAAATGGCTAACCTCTAACAAAGGGAGAGAGATGGTGTTTATATAGGCAAAAATCAAGGCTCAAGGCTTCTCCAAGAAGCTAACTAAAAGGGGCAAAGGGTGCAAAGGGGTCTTGGCTTCTTGGAGAAGCTAAGACAGCTGCCCAAGCTTCTCCAAGAAGCTTGGCCAAAAGGGTCAACCTTCTAGAAGGTTTCGGGGTTCAAAGGTGCAAAGGGGTCACTCCCATGCACGGGGATGAGTGATGGTGTATTCCAGCTGGCACAGCTGGCATGCACCATGCCTCAGGGGTGCAAAGGGTGCACGCCGGCCACCAAAAGGGGTCACCGGCACAATAAAGTGCCGGTCGGCTAAACATAGTGCCGACCGGCCATTGTTTTTAAGAAAACACTGCCGGTGGTACACATGTGCGGCCGGTGATGACAAGAGAGTGCCGGTGGGATGTGGGGATGGCTAATAAGCCATTCCCTGCCCTTCCAAGGCAAAACACAAGTGTTTGGCGCAAAACCAGACACAAAACGGCCGAGTTCAGAGATCCTGAGGCAGGGCGCGTAGCCGAGACCTCCGGGAACTCCAAACGAACACAAACATGGATAATCACCGAGTATTCAAACGGTGACGTCCAAGTCTTGGGGACGGTCAAAAATGGGGTGTCTACAGCGCCGTTTGTGGGAACTTTTGCAGACCCAACCTTGTCCCCCAAGCTCATCTGATTGCCTTCAATGGCGAACAACGACGAAATACCATTGTCTGCCATTGACGGTGTTACCCCGGAGTCAGCCAGACGGAGAGACAGACTCCCCACCGTTCCGATCATAGCGCACCTGGAGACTTCCCTAGGAGGACTTCCAAGAGATGCACGAGATAAGCGCGCTAGAAGTTTTGGTAGCTCACGGAGCCCAGACAGACACCGGCGGCGAAGAGAATCGCACGCTCGACGTCTGGAGCACAAGTTAAGGGACCAAGACACTGTCATCCAGAGAATGGCAGCAGAGATGGAAGCCCTTAAACGACGAGTCAAAGGGAAGGGTGTTGCTGGAGTGGGAGACCACAGTGAGTGCATCTAACCCCGCCGCTCAGGCAACCAGAGCCAGCAGCACACCCCCTCCCTTTCTATCACCAGAAGCTATAGAGTTGGAGACTTAGACACGCCTGCAGAGAAGTCTAGTGCCCAAGATAGTACCTACCATCCCTCACGTCCGTCGACCATGTCGAGATATTCCTACTCCGTCAGTTCAGAGGACTTGAGGGACATCTTGAAGGAGCGAGCTCGCCGACTGGAGGCTAAAAGGGTGCCGGCACTCCAGCAGTTATCCTACGGAGGTCACCATAGTGAGGAGGTTATGACGCTGCCACCCCTTTTGGCCGTACCAGTCCCTTTGGACACAGACTTGGCGAGGCTGAATGCCTCCCCCTTCTCCCTTGAGATAGAGACCACGCCGCTCTCGGTGGGCTTTCACCAGCCCAAGTTTATACTTTATGACGGAAAAAGCGATCCGTACATTCATGTAAGCCACTTCCGGCAGGTCATGGCTGGACACAAGCATAATGATGCTCTCATGTGCCTTATTTTCCCATTAAGTTTAGGTGAACTAGGCTTGAAATGGTTTGAGAGACTTCCAAAAGAGAGCATCGAGAGGTGGCAGCAGTTGGCGGAAGCATTCGTGACTCATTTCAAAACCAACACCAAAACGCCAAAGGAAGTGGACCACCTTCTGAGTGTCAAGATGGAGTCAAGTGACACCCTCAAGGCATACAACTCCAGGTACTGGGAAACCTTCAACGAGATCCTAGATTGCCCGATCAACCTGGCAATCACCCAATATAACCGTGGTCTCCCGGTCTGGCATAGGCTGAGGGACTCGTTTACAATGAACCAGCCGACGTCCATGGGGAAACTAATGCAACGCATTGTAGACACCCCATTTTTGACCGACCTTAAGACTCAGACGTCATCGATTGAGCGCTCGGTGATGATGCATGTTGTGCTCGTTCTAAGGTTACGGAGTCTCGGCTGAGAGCCTTGCCTCCGAACTTCGGGACTCTTTTGTGCTTTTACCTCGGTTCATTTAACCAGTTCTGTTTTCCTTCTGAAGGGAGGAGAGGTCTCAGAGACCATCTCTCAATGGGTCAGATACTTTTTCGTGGTCATAGACCACTGTTCTTGTTTGAAGACTAGTTTCTGGTTTTCGGAGTCGTCGGCCGTGCGCCTCGGTTCAGGACCGCTTAACTTTCTCCGTTTGCCTCATTTTTTGGTACACACCTTGTTTCCTCTCTCTAAAGGGACACTGTGGCCCAAGAGACCACCTTCGTGATCGCACGCCACTTTCGATGCTTAATAGTCAGTTTTCGGGACACCCGGCTGCGCGTTTTGGCCCCCGAACCCTCGTTTTGCATCCGTCTTGGTTCATTTTTGGCATGGACCCTATTTTCATTTTTTGAAAGGTGGTACAAGGGTGGGAGACTACCTTTTCTCTTGGAGACCACCTCTTCTCCCGCCGGTCGATTTTCTTGTCAAGAAGTTGGTCTCCTTGGTTTTTGAGCCACTTTTTACTAGTCTCCACTATACCACTAGCTTGCTTTCAGCTTGGAGACCACCCTGGGAGGCTATCGACCACCTTGACCCTTTTGACCTGGTCGGCCTACTCCCATCACTTCTTTCTCAGTGAGTTGTTGCCGGCAGTGCCAGCTGGAGGGCACAGACTGGATCCTTCATACACGTGTATGGAGGATCTTTGCCCTTAGTTTTTGGCTTCTAGGAGAAGCTTTGGTCCATTTGCTCTATAAAGGAAGGCCTCCCCTTCCTTGTAGAGGGTTCAGAAAATTGGTTTAAGGCAAGAGGCTTACATCTCTCTATATCTCTATACTTTGAGCCCTAGAGTGCTTGGTTCTTGACCCCTTTGCACCACACCTCATAGCTTACCACCTCCACCATTGTTACTAAGTTCTTTGAGGTAATTTTTAGAGGTTAAAGGTTGGGTTTTTGGTCCAGAAGGCTGCTGGTTTTGCTGAGCTACAAGGGTAACTCATTTTCCATCTTTTAAGCTTTATTTTGATCCATCTCTTAGCCTTGTTTTCAAGCATTTTTGAGCTTTGGTGTAAACTGAAAAAAGTCTTATTTTGAGGTTCTTAACATGTTTGTTTAAGATCATTTTTCTGTTGGGGGTCATCTAGCCCCTTGCATGCTTCATTTCACCTTATTTTGAGCCATGCATTAAGGCCTTTGTTTTGAGCTTTGTTTGCCCTTTTGACCACTGAAATCCAGCGGATTATCAGTGGTTATTATATATTTTTGAGAGCCAAAATCAGAGAGGGGTGACCCTCTCTCCCCTTGTTTTGTTTTCTAGCATTTTTGGCCTTACAAAGGAGCCCTTTATTTGCATGCTTCCAAGCCATGTTTCAGCCCATTTTTGGTGGGTTTTAGGACTTGCATAGGCTCTTTCCAGAGCCCATTTTGCCATATTGAGTGTCCATCTTGCATGTATAGAATAACCCTCTTCATAGCATATCAAAGAAGCATCTCATTCTTGCATGCATTGACCATGTTTCAATGGGTTTTTGGGCTTTATTTGGCATGTCATACCTCTGAATTTTGCTGGTTTAGTGACCCCTTGAATGTTTCATATACTTGTAGTGTAAACCCTCTTCACTAGCTTGTATTGCATACTATTTTGGTCTTTGATTCTAGCACTTTTTTCCCATGCCTTAAACTGATTTTGTGCATGTCTTGGACTGCCTTAGCTCTTTTTTTAGGCCTCTTGGTCGAATGATGCTTGCTGTGCATGCATGTAGTGTAATGCCCATGCCTAGCTTTGAGTTTTGAAGCTTCTTGCTTGCTTGAATGGTGGTGTTTTCATGTTTTGGGGTCATTGTGCATGGTATTTCAGAGCATTTAAGGTTGCCATGTTCCCATGTTTTCCGCTCTTTAAACGTGTTTGAGAGTTGTGCATAAATACCTCATTTATGGACTATTGCATGAGCTTCATTTCCGTGTCTTTTGAGCCATCATTTTAGACCATTTTCCTACTATCTTGGACCTACATAGGGACTTTTTGGGGCTGGTTGGGTCATTTGAGCATTACTTTGTGTACCTCTAGTGTAATGCACTTCACTAGTTTCGGTACTTGAGCCTTCCAACGTGCATTGTGTGAGTCGTTTGCATGATTTGGAGCTTTTTTTTATGCCATTTTAGAGCTGGAATATGTGTCATTGTATGCCATATTTCATTCTTGCCATGCTCTTGGTGGAGTTGCACTTTGTGCCTTGGGTTTGGTCCCTTGCATTTGTACATGTTTGCATGTGTGTTGTTGCTTCATTTTCATCATGTATGGCCACTGATTTGAGTGTGGCTGAGGTCCATTCATTTTAGTTTAAGTCCATCTTACATTGTGTATGCCATGTCCATGTTGTCGCATGCTTGATCGTCGTATTATGTATGCCTTAATTATGCCTTTGTGTATGTCCATCGTTATATGCGCATTGTGTATGCCATATAGCGTCATGTGCATTGTGTATGCCATTCGTAGTCCATAGCATTGCGTATGCTAGTTGCACCTTTGCATGTCATTCCTTGCATGTTTGCATGTCTTAGTTGCATTTCGTTTAGGATTGCATGCTAGTTGTTGCATCATGTTTGCATGCCATGCCATTCTAGTTGTTACATAGTGTTTGGAGTAAGGTTTAGTCTAAACACGAGAAACGAGGGATGTTTCGTACTGAATGTGACGAAATGTGCTTCGATTCTGAGTCGCCGACACTCTTGATTATCCATGATGGAGTTTAGGCCTTATTGTGTTCATTTGTGCATTCATTTCACATTGAGTCATGCAATTCGACTCCTCGGCCATCATGCATCGAAATGCGTGATTGGTGGCACGAGGATCAAGGGCTACACTCCCTAGAGCTTATGCAATGACGGGGAGAGTGGTCGTGCACACTAGGGCTGGGCATAGGGTCATCCAACCCGCCCAAACCGCCCTACCCGATCTGAACCGTACGCATATGGGCGGTTTCGCAAACACATTAGGGTAGGGTGCGGTTTGGACTTTATACAAATTTCGGGTTACGGGCGGGTTGCGGGTTTGAACCGCACCCGCCCAACCCGCCCGCATTAAATTAATTATTATTATTATTATTTTCATCTTTCAAATCTAACCATCCATCTCTCACTCACCATCTCACTCACCTATAACAAACAAAACAAAAGAAAAAAACCCTAAAATCAATCGTCTCCTCTCCCTCATTCTCTCAGTCTCTCATCTCAACTCATCACTGTCTCTCTCTCTCACTCTCTCGTTTCTATACCGATCACTCTCTCACCGCCGATCATCTCATCGCACCGATCATCACACCGCCGATCTACTCACAAGTAAACTCTCTCTCTCAATCTCTGTCTCTCTCTCTCTTGCCCCGATCGATCATTGATTTTTTTGGTTTTATATATATATATATGATATATCTCTCTGATCTGATCTGTCTCCCTCACTCTCTCATCTCATCAGTCTCATTTTGTGCATCTCTGCACCGATCGACTCACACACAGGTAAGTCTCTCTCTCTCTCTCTCTCTCTCTTTCTCTCTCTCTCTCTCTCTCCCTGATCTCTCATCTCTGCACCGATCAAATCTATGTTTCTTTGGAAATAAATCTGATTTTTTTTGTGGACCAACAGATCTAATTTTTTGAATTTGTTTTGGCCTGTGTTTGTTTTGTTTGAGGTAGCTTTGGTTTCAGATTTGTTCTTCAAATTGTTTTGGCCTCTGTGTTTGTTTTGTTCGGTTTTAGATTTGTTTTGGCTAGTCTACATCGAATCTGTCTGTGTGTTAAATCTGAATCTGTTCAAAGTTGTGTTTCTTTCTTCAAATTTGTTCTTTAAATCTGTGTTTCTTTCTGTGTTTCTGTATGTTAAATCCGATTGAATCTGTGTTTCTTTCTTCAAATTTGTTTTTAAATCAAATGAATCAGATGTTATTTAATTTTTGGAATCCAGATTGACCAACTAGGTGGAATTCAGAAAAAATAGGTAGAATCTGAATGTTATTTAATTCTGAATTGAATCTGTTTACATTCAATTTGTTTACATTGAATCTGTCTGTTTACATTCAAATTGATTGATTCTCGCGTATAATTTTGGTACATCCGAATCTGCTCAGATAATTTTGGAATTCAATTTGTTATTAAAATTGAATATGTGTCTGTAAAATTGATTCTATGACTGTATTTTTGTAATCCAGTTTAAATGGAGGATAGTATTCAATCTCCCGCAATCAATCTTGTACCTCCGGAATCCTCTAATTCTCAAATGAATCCTCTTTTAGTCGAAGCCGAACCTGAACTTGAACCTAAGCCTCCTAGACCCCCAAAGAGAAAGAGTGAGGGTGGAGGAGGGAGAGCACCATCCACAGTTTGGGATCATTTTGACAAGGTTGTAGGGACCAATGAGAAGCGTAGAGCCGTATGTAAATATTGTAAGAAAGAGTATATGGCTGACTTTAGAACTCATGGGACTAGTAATTTGAGGAGTCATACACCCAATTGTAAAGAATATCCAAATAGGGATACAGATGGTCAACAAACACTAAATCTTAAACCGAAACAAAATGAAGAGGGTGTTGAGGTTGTAGCAACAATTTTTAATTTTGATACTTGTAAAAGGGCTCTTGCGGAGATGATGGTCATTAATGAGTTGCCATTTAGATTTGTGGAGGGTGTTGGGTTTAGAAGATTTTGTAATGTCATGCAACCCAAATTCACACCAATTCCCTCTCGTCAAACCATATCTAGAGAAGTGCTCAATATATTTAAGAATGAAAGGGATAAGTTAAAAAAGGCCATGAAGGGTTGTAGAATTTGCTTTACTACGGACACTCAAACATCTATTCAAAATTTGTGTTACATGTGTTTGACTGCTCATTTCATTGATGATAACTGGAAACTTCAAAAAAGAATCATAAATTTTCAACAAGTTGAGGATCACAAAAGAGAAACATTGGGTCGAAAAATTGAGTCGTGTTTGATTGAGTGGAACATTGATAGCATATTCACCTTAACAGTTAATAATGCTAGTTCTAATAATCTTACCATTCAATGTTTGAAAACGATAACCAAAGATTGGAAGGGGACTATTTTGCAACATGAGTTTATTCATATGCGTTGTTGTGCACATATTCTTAATCTTGTTGTGAGTGATGGGTTGAAAGAAATGGATGATTCTATTGCCAACATTAGACTTGCGGTGAGATATGTGAGGTCTTCTCCTCATAGGCATGATGTTTTTAAGAAGTGTGCGGCCACACTCAAACTTGATTCAAAAGCTCTTGTATGCCTAGATGTACCAACTAGGTGGAACTCTACCTATTTAATGTTAGAGGCCGCCGAAAAGTATGAGAAGGCTTTTAACCGATTGAAGTTTGTGGATTCCAACTTTGAACCTTATTTCAAGGATGTTGATGGTGGCATAAGAAGAAGTCCGAATGAGTTGGATTGGAAAAAGTGTAGAATTTTTTTGAGGTTTCTAAAATTATTTTATGTTGCAACTAAGAAATTTTCGGGGTCTCTCTTTGTTACTTCCAATGCTTTTTACAAAGAGATGTTTGTTATTGAAAGCAAAATTAACCAATTAATTTTGGAGGAGGATGATACTTTGAGCACAATGGCAAAGACTATGAAGCTAAAGTTTAGCAAGTATTGGGGGGATGGAAGTAAAATCAATTTGTTGTTGTATGTTGCGGTGGTTCTTGATCCTACCAAAAAAATGACATACTTGGAGTTTTGTTTTTCCAATTAATTTCTTGGAGATAATAGGAAGGTGGAAGAGATGGTAGACAAGGTTAAGAGTTGCTTGAGTCGTTTGTATAGCCATTATGTCACACTTTATCCTTCAAATGACAAACTTCCAAGTGTGAGTGAAGTTGTGAATATGGTGGAAGATGATGATGATGATGATGATGATCCCTATTCTTTAGTTGACTCCCAATTTAATTCCTACTTAGAGGGGCGATGCACTAGTGGATCTAAGTCGGAATTGGAACAATATTTATCCGAGGTTGAACATTTTGCAAAGAATAAAACATTTGAGATTTTGGATTATTGGAAGGTGAATGCAACCAAATATAGGGTGTTATCACAACTTGCTAGGGATGTGTTGGCCATGCCTATTTCTACCGTTGCATCGGAGTCGGCTTTTAGTACGGGAGGGCGTATTCTTGACCCATTTCGTAGTTCACTCTCGCCTTCTATGGTTGAAGCTCTTGTATATACTCAAAATTGGCTTCGAAGCAACCTTCCAATTTCTCTTCGAAAGGTGATGGATGATGTGGAAGAATTTGAGCAATATGACTCGAGTAAATGAGAATTTATTTATCTTTATTTTTATTTGTATTATTCATTTTCTAATGTAAGTTTTATTAATCTTCTCTTGTTGACTTCTAGTTAGGTACTTTGGAGTCAAGCTCATCTTCAACTTCAACCTATAATATTGATGCTATAATTGATGTCTAATATCCATTTGTTCATTGGTAATTTTTTCATATACTCAACACACTTTCTTACTGTATTGAGATACAATATATAGACATTTGTTTATCTTTTCATTTCTTACTATAATTGAAGATTAAAGTTTATATTTTTTCAATTTGTTTTTGTGTAGGGTTCATCAACCAAATGCATGGAATTAGAATTGGAATTTGTGAAAGTTGAATTGGATGTGATTCATGAAAATGAAGTTTGATATCTTAGAAATGCTTTAATTTTATTTCATGGGTTTGTATTGAATGAAGTTTGACAACAAAATTTTTTTTTTAATTGCGTTTTGGTTTTGAATGAATGTAAGTTAATGAATTATTATTTTTTTTGCATTTTGGATGAATGTAAGTTAATGAAGAATTACTTTTTTTTTTTTTTTTTTTGGGAGTTAGGAATGATGAATGTTGAATTTTCAATGTAGGATTTTCTTATTTGGATTATGAATGATGAATGCAAGTTAATGATAGAATGTAGATTTTGAATGATTTGTTTAGGTTACAAATTGAATTTGTTGTGTTTTTTATTTTACAAGTTCTAGTTCATTAATTATTAATGATGGAGCATTTTAGAAAATATGAGAAAAAAGGTCCAAAATAAAGATTGACAAAATGGGAGAAAAAAAGGTTTAAAAATAAATTTTTGAAAAAAAAGTTCAATCCGTAAACCGCCCGCACACCCGCGAACCCTATCCGCACAAACCGCAAACCGCATTGCGGGCGGTTGTGGGTTGACTTTTTCCCAAACCGCATAGATGCGGGCGGGTTCAAACCGAACCGCAAACCATCCCAAACCGAACCGCGAACACCCCTAGTGCACACATATGTTGAAAATGCTTTGCCATACCCCTTTCTTGCTCTCTGTTGCGAAACCGAAACCAAAGACAAAAGCGGTCGGTAGTACCCCTACAGCATGGTGGAGTTTCAGCCTTTTGGAGCTTTGTACAGTGTTCTGGGACCAGTTGCAAACAGAGACAAATCGGGGCATCGCGATGGATTTCCTGACAAGGCGACTTGAGCATGCATGCATTCCTTATCATTCAAGACCGAGCTGAGGCAGTCCATTTCATATGTTTTGCATGCTAGCTTATTTATTTTAGTTAATTTGTTAATTAATTAGGGTCGTGTAATAATTAGCTGTAATTCGTTATTCATTCGGTTGTGTATTATTTATTCGGACCCTCCGAGGAGGGCAATGTTGTAATAAGTGTGCGTGTGTGTGATGCATGTCTTCCAACCCCACGTCTTTTTCCCTTTTATTTACCAGCTTATGATGGTTAGTTTTAGGGCATGTTTCAATTAGCATCTATATGTTCGCATGTTTGCATTCATTCATTCAGACAGATGCACTGCTCACAAGATCATACTAACTGCATTGTATTTCAATTCCGAGTTGAATACATGTATCATTTGTTGCATTTCATATGCCATCTTAGAATAGCCGAGCCTATCTTAGTTGCATACCTGTATGTGTTGCATTAGGCATCTCAGCATACTTAGGATTCATGTATGATTTCTAATTAGCTTCTTTCTTTGGCTTGGAGTACTCAGTAAGTGTTTATGCTTTAGTATCCTTGCATGTGTGTGAGTGACTGCCATGATAGCATGCTTACCATGAGGCTAAGTGCCTATGTGATATAACTACCTGAATGCCTGTGGGTGGAGGTTGGATTATCTGAATTGGAACAATTCATTGATTGCGAGTTTTAAGCCCACTAGATAGTGGCAAATCACCATGTTTTCTAAGCCCACTTGAGGGTGGCAAAATCCGCATTTTAGCCTACTTGCGAGTAGTAAACCACTTTCAAAAACAAACATGAAATGTTTTGTTCCAACTCAGGCGATCTAGTCTATACTTGTATGCTGCGCGCATCACATAGTAATTCTAGGCTAATAACCGGGATAAGAGCACATAATGTTTTCAAAACTCGATATCATGGTTAGTAGAGGCCGATCTTTGATCGGGCGAGCGGGGGTGCTCACGAAGTGACCTTCCCCAATCGTACCCAAGTTCCCGAGCCGAGGCAACTTTGGTGATGATGGACACGTGGCCTTAGGCACGAGTCAGGGTTTCCTAAATTTCCCCAAAATAAAATATTTAGGTGGCAACTCTATATCTGACAAAGCATTCCATGTTTGGCACTTCTTTCTAAAAATCTGTTTTTCAAAACGATTTGCCGAATTTGGACTCTTTGGTGATTTATCGGTCTCGCATTGCACTTTGCGGGATTAGATTCAGAACCATGACATTTGAGTCTGAACTGTAGTAAGCCCCAATGAACAAAACGGGATTCCCTCCCGGGACGTTCGAGGACGTCTACATTTTCTGGCGACTCTGCTGGGGATTTAGAGAACTTGACTCGAACTCATGATATCTTGTTTTGACTACACTTATGTGTTTCTTTGCATTGCATTTTCATTGGTGCACCTAGGACACCGTGTTTGCCATCTGTTATTCCTGAACGGTTTGCCGGAGGCTGCGTGCCATAAGGCTGACCGGTTACGGGCTTTGCCATAATGAGAACACAAACCTCAGTTTTACCAGGGCACCCCTTTTGACCATTTGACCTAGTGCATATTCGGAATCCATAGTGACCATTCCAAGCTAGGATAGGTTGCTTACCTAGTTATAGGTTGTTTGAAACCGCTGCGTGCATAGTGAAACCCTAGCTCCTGACAAAATAGGACAGGGAAACCTTACCCCAACATAGGGGTGTTTTGGCTCTCACTTGTTTGCTATGTGCTTTTAGAGTGCGTCTCTACAGGAATGCATGTATCAGTTTACAAGTTTGGGTCGAACTGCGGGCACCACCAAGATTTTGGGAATCAATTATATCCGCAGGTATCAAATTCAGTTTTGGGGCAGTAATTTGGGGAACAATGATCAGTGGTCGAATACAGTTATTCAGCTATGCTTATGTCTGTTCTGGTGCAATTGGGCTGAGATGCTACCTGTTTTCTCTTTCAGTTCAGAGACTCAGTTCAGAGCAACCAGTGTTCTCCTCTGCTGAGGCAAAGGAGGAAAAAGACTCACCGATTCATCAGATCCGTCAGTCACCAGTTACAACACCTCTGTCCAGTTCAGTAGACTTTTGACGACCCAGAATTCAGAGGAAATTATGGTTATGGCAGCCGCACTAAACCAAGGAATCATCTTGCAGGGTGAGACCGATGTTGAGGTACCACACCCGCCCAGGTCGCCTGCCGCACATCTGATCCGGGAACCCCAGCTATTTCAAACCTGTGAGCCCATCACCTTTGAGCTGGTGGGAATGATTGGCGACCTTCAAAGATCTGTGGCTGATCTAGCCTATGGAATGTCGGCCGCTCCACCAACTGCATCGTATGCCGGGAACTTCATGCCGCAGGAGCCCCCACTATTGGGGCGAATTGTAATTGAGCTCAGCCAACCCGAAGCTGTCTCAAACTCCAGCAACGACATGTCGACGACAACGGGCTTCGCACTAAAGTAGCAACCCAAACAGTCCATCAAGCTGAGGCTAGTAGAAAGAACAAGACGGAGGCAGACTGTAATGACCCGGAATTGTATGACATCATATTCGTAATTAATTGAGTGTTTATATGATTTAATTGGGAATTATCTGGTTGCTTGGGAAAAATATCTGTTGGAATGACGACTTCGGGACTGAAAATGATTACCGTAATGGGATCAGAAAATGAAATTGAACATACCTATATGATACTGGAAATATTTAGAACCATTTGAAACGATAAATTGAGAATAGAATTTCGACGGAATCGTAAGCCTTGTTTGGTTCCACGTTTTTGGCACAAAATGGCTTTATGTGATATATATGGATTAAGATAAGTGTTGTTGACTTCATTTGACTCTCAAACCAAAGGAAGAAAAATATCTTGAAGAGAGAGAGAAGAGAGGAACTCGTGGAAGAGAGAAAGGAAGGGGAATTCAAGTTAATTCTCTCCAATTAAGTGGTTAAGGTAAGGATTCCATTTGAATATCTTGAAATAAGGCGATTTCTTCATGGGTTATGGCATGTAAATGGAAGGAATGAAAGAGAAATCATGTTGTATTTTTGATCCATGGAGCACCTATAAATATGTTTGGCATCATATCATGAATTTATGCTTTAAATCATAGTTTTCTTGCATGATTTCATACTTGAGAAAGAAACTCCATGATTTTGACAAATGAAGTTATGAGAGTATGTGGACTTGTTTTGATATGTTAAAGAATCATGTTATACTGTGTATGTTTACAGGTCCATCTTGAAGACCGTATAATCGGTAACGGGAAACTCTTTGTAAGTAACGTTTCCGTAAAGATACGTTGTTATGACTTAAGTTTCAAAATGATAATGTTATGATATGATTTCTGAAATATGTTTTTCTGTGTGAACGAATGTCCTATTTGCAAATGTAGCATGGCATCCATAGATAGTCCTAAGTAATGGGGGACGGCATGAGAATGCGGTCCATGACCGCCATTTGAGATCTCGTTAGTCACTTCATTGTGACGATATGTGTTTAATCGAGATCCTGAATCGATTACTCTAAGACGCTCGCTACGTTATGTTCTATGGAGTATGCCATTATTATGTTCTGATACAATCGATTACGTTATGATGATTTGTTACGGATATATGATATGTGGAATTCGTTCACTAACCCTTTACTGTTATGTTACTTGCTGGGCTTTAGCTCACCCCCGTATATATGTATTTTATAGGTGAGCAGTCGGAGAGCCAAGCCTAGGCGGAGTCCGTGTTCAGCCACCGTTTTTGAAAGCCTACCTGAGTTGGTGCCCTGTGCTGGGCTAGGCCTGGAAGGCCGTATGTAGTTTGGTTTCGTATCAGTTGTGTATGTGGCTTGTGCCTATCTGTTTTGTATATGAATTTTGGACACATGTTTGTACATTGGTGGGTAAATAACTCATTTTTGGCATGTAAATATATGTTCATACTTATGCACAGCTCTTTGGACTATTTATATTTGGTTTATGCTTCCGCGAGCCCCTGTTACGTATGTTTTGTATTGAAGGGCCTTTGGTAATCTAGGATTACTGGCCGGTCTCGTCACCGAACTTCTAGGGGCGGGTTCGGGGCGTGACACAGACACTGATCCCTATGAACAACTCCAGCAAACTATTGAGGCTCTGAAAGCCGGGAGGTTGAACAAGCAACAAGTACTCACAGTTGTGGCTAAGGCTGTAGATGACATTTTCCCTGCTCAGACCGAGAGCAGTTCAAGCCAAAGGGAAAATTGGGATAGGGACCGTCGTACCAGAATAGTTCCTTCCAATCCTAACCCTGCACCTGGGAGAGATCAGAGAGCCAAGATAGCACCTACCGATCCTTTTGCTAGTGCACCAACAAAGGTCCACAGACTTCGAAATATCTGCCCTGAGGTCTCAGGGTCTTTCATGCCCTCTACATGCCTTTGTCCAAGGCTTTTCGAATCCTCATTGAAAAAGGTCATCTCAAGCCTCTTGAACCTCGGCCTCTCCTGAGTAACCTCCTTCTCTCACATGATGCTACTCAGTACTGCGTGTACCATCAACAGACCGGTCACACCACCGACAACTGCTTCCGTCTTCGCCATGAAGTGCAGGATCTGTTTGACAATGAGGTCATCCTCCCACCTAGCTCAGCAAAGTTTGTCACCACTGAGTTATTGGACTTCGAGGATAATACAAGTAGGTGATCAGGGGTTGGTCCACTTACGGGCGGTGCTCGGTTTATTTCAGATGTGGCGTTTGGCACGCACTATTTTGGGCATTTGTGAATGGGAATTTTTGTACTTTCTGACTTGGGTGTTGAGTCAGTTCTGTGGTTTTGTTTCGAGTTTGTCTCGTTGTTTTGAGTCAGTCTTTTGATTAAGGTCTGTCTTGTTGTATCGAGTCAGTCCTGTTGTACAGAAGTCGGGTGATTCCGAGGGTGTCACCGCGGACATCATTATTTTGTTTTGTGATTGTCCTTTTGCTTTCTCTTGAGTCTGCTCATGTGGGAGCCGTTGTAACTAGGAAATCAACGAAACAAATTGGGCTATGTTTTTGTGCTTACTGCTACTTTGCGCCAGTTGTGCCAGAAGTTTGAATGAAACGGCAGTGTATTTCACCTGCTCTTTTGTGCCTTGAATTCATTACATCGACCTAAGTTTTTTTTAAAAAAAAAAAAAAAAACTCTTTTTGACCACTACGATGAAAACAACGAGGAAGAAATTCCTCGGGATTTGCAAAAATTTGATCAAATTGAGAGAAAGAGAGGCGTGCTAAGCCCTTAATGAATGAGATCATGCATGTTAATATGACTACTGAGAAGAATCTTGGCTTTATCCAGATTGGTTCTACATTGTCTTCAGCGCGAGCGACTAGTTGCTTTCTTAAAAGATTTCAAAAAATGTTTTGTGCAGTCCTGTGAAGACCTGTGTGGAATCGCTCTTGAGATTGTGCAGCTTAGGATCACTCTCAGCCCCGAGACTCGACCTCTCACTTTCAAACCTTGAACTTGATTTCAGAATGTTCAACGGTCAACTACAATGTGAGGCATGTGTGGCCAGATTCGAAGTAGCCCACGAACTAGGGGCAGGGAAGTCAGATCAAGAAGATCAAATGTCGTCAAAAGAAGCTTGCAAAGCTAGATCAAAAGCACCCCTCGAACTAGGGGCAAAAATGTCAAAGGTGCTCGAAGAGTCAAAAAAATTGGGATGTTTCTCAAGCTAACAAAGATCAGCAAGAATGCCAAATTCCAGAGGAGAAGAAAGAAGAAAGCATTGCTGAGGGATAACCGAGTTCCTATCCACAACACTAGGGGCAAATTCAGCCCCCCATTGGATGAACTTCTGCATCTTCAGTGAACAACAACCATTCTCCTGGATTCAGATGACTTCAGGATCTCAAAACCATTTGACATGGACAAAGCTACACTTTTACCCTTGAGAGGCTCGCTGGGCCAAAAACCCGAAAGGGCGACCCAGGCAAAAGTTAGAGCAAGAAAAAGAACAAAAGAACAAAAAGAACAAAAAAAAAAAGAAAAATGCAAAGAATAAAAAAAAGAAAAGAAGAAAAAATGAAGAAAATGAAAAGAAAAAAGAAGAAAAGAAATGAAAATAATTGAAAAGAAAAGAAGAACAAAGCTCGCAAGGTTGAAAACCCAGAAAAGGCGGCCTTGGCAAAAGTTAGAGCGCAAAAGGAGAGGTTAATACCCGAGCGTACCTTAACCCAGAACTACGTAAGGCTTGATTCTCATGTTTGGGATACATAGGCAACTTCATTCTGAAGTCCAGTCATAAACACTTCCAAATCAATTGTGTCCATGTAATGGTTCCGAACATCTTTTTCTTCGCTGTATCCAAGAGTTCGGTTGTGACCTTCATTATGAGAACTGGTTACAGTGTGCTGCGGTACCATTCAAACAAGGGGCAATTTTCCGTTGCCATACAGTGCGCTGTGCCGCCATTCAAACAAGGGGCAATTTTCCGTTGCCATGCAGTATCCTTCAGATAAGGGGCAGTTTTCCATTATTATGAATCTAAGGTTGTGCATCTCAAGAGTAAGTTTCGTGCTCGTTGAGCGGTGGCCGTTTGCAAAAACAGTTTTTGAGAATTTTTACTGAGGTTGACTAATTTCTCTCAAAAAATTATTCTATTTTCCAAAACAGGACCATTTTCTTGGACCCAAAAAAGGAAAATTTTCAGTATTCACAATCTAACTTGCATAATTTTAAATCAGAAAATCGAACAAGCATGTTAATCTAACTCTCATGTCGGTCAAAATTGTTTTAGCAGAAAACCGAAACAAAAAATGGTCAAAATAATGAACTAGGGGCACAGTTAAGTCAGGTGTTCTGTCTTTTCCCCATTGTCAACATACTTGCCAGAAAAGGGCACCCTACTTGCCAGAAAGGGCACTCTACCTGCCAGAAAAGGGCATAACTGAAGCTAACAGAAAAGGGCTGAAAGCTCTAATATCCTCCGAGCAGCGAGGTATCAAGCCAAGTGCAAAGCACAACCTGGAATGGAGCAAGGTATTCCACTCCCTCATCTGGATAGATCTGAACACGTCCAAACTCCCTAGCAGAGCATCGTCAACCGATGTCAGCTGCAGATTTGCTACACACCCAGTTGTAGCACCACCCCTCTGTGGAAGAAATTCACTGTTGTGAACAAGAACGAGAATATGGTAGAATACCAGGGGCAAGAGCCCACAACTTCCATCAACCACCCAGGGGAGGGATAAAAAATGAGAGATTGAAGAATAGAGAGATGTGTGCTGAGAGAAAAAGTGAGGAAAAAGGGCTTTTTCAGAAAAACAGAGCTTGAGGGCCGAGTGATGTGAGAATCACAAGTGAGAAAGGGTGGAAAATAATACCCGGAGAAACTGGCTCCTCGTGCACCGAGAGGTCTCTTGCCTTTATAACACAGCTGAGTATTGTGTTTGTGTGTTTTTGTTTGTCTCGATTCTTGTTTTGAGTCGTTTGAGTGTCAATAGATGTATTTAGGTTGTTTTACCTTGTTTTTCCTTTGTTGAGTTGTGTTTAGGTTGTTTTACCTTGTTTTTCCTTTGTTGAGTTGTGTTTAGGTTGTTTTACCTTGTTTTCCCTTTGTTGAGTTGTGTTTAGGTTGTTCTACCTTTTGTTTTCCATTGTTGAGTCGTTTTGGCTGTGGTCAGTTGTAGGCTCAATACCCGGTTGAGAACCCTTTTCTCATCTCACTTTCAAAAAATCGTTTTGTGCTCAGAGTGCCGTGCCATTCTCCACATTTGTGCAAAACAGAATTTTTTCTTTCATAAAACGTCAGGGTTCAACCCAAGTCATATGAGAACAGTAAAAACCAGGACCCATCTGAAGCTATGAAAGTTCTGGGCTGCAAAGCAATAGAAAAGAGAGAAAGTTGGAGCATCTGTTTTGTTTCAACTTCTGCAAGTTCCATCACTACATCCAGTATATTTAGAATGAAATTTGTGTGTTCGAGAATGAGCGGTGTCTTTGTATGAGTTGTGTCTTGAATAAACCAAATCTTGTGTTTTAATGAGTATTCAGAATGGGTAGTGTGCTGTATGAGCTGTATGTTCGGAATGAGTAATGTCCTGTAGGAGCCGTGTGTTCAAAATGAACAAAGTGCTGTGTTATGAGCTGTGTGTTCGGAATGAGTAGTGTGTCATACGAGCTGTAAGTTCAAAGTGAACAGAATACTGTGTTGATTGTTTCAGAGCCGGGATGGCAATCAGAAGTGCTCTCCTTGAGGACCATTCCCCGTCAGAATAGAGCGATTTACCACCACTCATTCCATGAGGTTCTTTCTAAAGTGCTGCTTTGTTTGTTTATTGCATTCCCTAAACATCATGCTCTACATTGCTTGTAACATGCATCGTATCATCGCACTTATTGCATTTATTTGCATCTTATGTTATCTTGTATCGCTTATCCTTTTAGGCTGAGCAGCATTCAGGATCGTTGCCCTCCGGGGCTTTCTCAGGTTGCGTTGTGCGTGTACCTGGGCTCTGTCCAGCCAACTTTGAACAAGCATATCTTTTGTATCCGGACTTCGTTTTGAGTGATTCTTGAGCCTAAAATCAAGCCCTGGAAGTCTAGTTTCTAATGGCAGTGGTCTCACGCCCAAATTCTAAATACAGAAATAGTTATGCCCAAATTAGTGACGACTGTTCACTTTCTGTCAACCAGTTTTGTACCATTTCTTCACCTAAACCATTTCCCATCGATTTCTCCTATTTTCTGAGACATGGATTATAACTTATTAAAGAATAATGAGCTTGGTACCACCATGGCTAATTAATTGAATGATCAAAGAGAATAAGTAAAGGATCGAGTATAATCTCATATAATGTGTTGTGCAATGTACTTGTAGGTCAAGACGAGGACATCATCCCAGTACTACCGGAAGCCGATAACTGTGAGTAATAGTACTACAAATGTACATTGTTTACCGTTAAGAAATATTGTTAACAACATTCTATTCTCCGTGAGCTAATATGTTAACATGTGTGTTGATTGGGAATTGATGTGAACATTGAAAGAGTTAGCACACATCGGTATGACTCTGAACCTACTCCGTATTTTGGGTTATGGCTAATGATTATTGTCAATGTACCATCCTAAGAATTGCCTATGATTCTGTATAAGAATTGCATACAAACTATTAACACTGTGAAGTTGGTTAATAAAAAAGAATTGTGTATCAACGACATTATTATGTAATTCATGTTATGATATGAATTGTTCTGGCCTGTTGATGTAATGGTACATTTACCTTTGGATTATTGGTAATGTTAAGGTTCTGTTAATTACGAAACAAGTATGTCTACTTACAAAGAACCCTGAGGAAATCTAAGTGCATCATTGTACCATATGTTTTGTTTGCTATTGACAATTAATGTTACCATTCTGTTATCTGCTAGTTAGTGGCATTGAAACATGATAAGCAAACGGGATGTATATGCATTATGGAACGGTGGTATCTACGTATTTCTGAAAGCGTTCATGCTGTAAAATATGTTTACCTTTTGCTAACAATTATCGGTAACGTTCTGTTAAACTTATGTTATCTATGTTTATTCATGTGATTAATGGGAAGAATGTGTTTATCTATATTAATCTATTCTGATGTTTTCTGGTATGGAACAAAGTGCTGTACGAAACTAAGTGCTACACCTTGGTGGGAGTCACCTCTAGAATCCGTACGAGCCACCTCTTGAGTCCATATATCTGTTATTTCTGGGCCGATGGCCGTTCTGTTATTTCTGGGCCGATGGCCGTTCTGTTATTTCTGGGCCGATGGCCGTTCTGTTATTTCTGGGCCGATGGCTGTTCTGTTATTTCTGGGCCGATGGCCGTTCTGTTATTTCTGGACCCATGGTCGTTCTGCATCTGTAGGCCTATGGTTGTTCTGTATATGCTGGGCTTAAAGCCACTCTGTCACGGAAACTGGACCTATGGCTGTTTTGGAAATAATTACGGAATGTAGTTAATCATATGTATCTGCAGTTATATGTTTTATTATTCGGGTTAAACATTACATTATTTATGTACTATTATTCACTGAGTTCGCTCATTCTGTATTTTGTCTGTCTATTTCTGTAGGTAATCAACCGGGAGTTCAGTAATAACCTTTAAGGCTCGTCTTTCTCTTGTCAACTTTGATGCGTCCAGGCACCTACCTGAAGCCATGCATTTTGTAAAGTGTTGTTAGGTTATTGGCTTATGCTTTGGTTGTCTTTCATTAATATTTTCGTTACACGCCCAATTGTGGGTCTAAGTACTAATGTATAAGTGTGTAACCGAAGTTCGGGTGTATGTTTCTATATATTATGTACCTAATGCAATGTGTGCGGTCCTGGCATGGTAGTGGTAGCTCAATGGATGATGTTTTATGTTATTTTATAATGGTATCTTGCGCTCGGGCCCATATGTTATGTATAACAGGTTAAGTGTCCGTTTCTGATTAGGTCATGCCCAAAACTTTTAGGGGCGGGTTTAGGGTGTGACAAATAGGCCCCGAAGTCAGTAGATTGTATATTCATTGGCTATGTACATAATAGCAGAGCATATCAATTTCTTGTGTATAGGTCTGCTATTCCAGATATACACAAGAATTCAATCATGGAAGTGAGAAATGCATCTTTCTTTGAAAATGTATTTCCTTGTCGTCTCCAAGAAGGGATTTCGAGTTCCATGAAAGAGATTGAAGGTGACAATGATCACATTGACGATCAAGCAGATGATCACATAGATGATCACGTAGATGATCAAGTTGAGGAAGCAGATGAGCCAAGAAGGAGTAAAAAGGCCAAGACCGCATAGTTCTTTGGTCTGGACTCCTTAACTTATATAGGACCTCGAACTTTCTGTGAAGCTGTGACTTCACCTGAAAGTCCTTTGTGGAAAGAAGCAATTAAGAGTGAGATTGACTCCATCTTACAAAATCATACTTGGGAGTTGGTTGATCTACCCCCAGGAAGTAAGGCCTTGGAAAGTAAGTGGATCTTTAGAAAAAAATATGCAAGTAGATGGATCAATTGATAAGTATAAAGCTAGGCTAGTTATCAAAGGATACATGTAACGAGAAGGCCTGGATTACTTTGATATGTATTCATCTGTGACAAGGATTACATCCATTCGCATGGTGATTGTGATAACAACTTTACATGGTTTGGAGATACATTAGATGGATGTAAAGACATCTTTCTTAAATGGAGATTTAGAAGAAGAAATCCACATAGAGCAACCCGAGGGGTTTTCAACTCCAAGACAAAATAAGAAAGGCTGTAAGTCTGTCAAATCATTGTATGGTTTGAAGTAAGCTCCTAAACAATGGTATGAGAAGTTTGACAACATTATATTGTCAAATGGGTTCAAAATCAATGAGTGTGACAAATGCATATATGTCAAAGACACTGTATAGCTCGACTTTCCGCGCTCCTTTTCAGATGGCGAATAGCCCTGCAGTTCGGACTCCACTTGTGGTTTTGAATCTGATTTCACAAATGCAATGTGAAACAGTGAAAACACAAAAATAGTCCAAATACGGCAATTCTTTTTGAAAAATCGATGTTTGAATGAAATGCCAAAAATGGACTGCTTTGCCAGATTACAGAATCGCCACCTAAATATTTTTGAAAAATTTAGGAAACTCGAGACTCGTGCCAAAGGTCATTAGTCCGTCATCACCAAAGTATCTCGACTCGGGAACTTAAGTACGAGAGGAGAAGGTCATGAATTGAGCACCCCCCTCGCCCGATCAAAGATCGACCTCTACTAATCATGATGTGTTTCTTATTTACATTATATGCTCTTGTTCCGATTTATTAGCTATATTACTATGTGATGCACACACAAGGTGTAGACTAGTTTTGCAAGATTTGAAACATTTGATTTTATGTTTTGTTTTAAAATTGTTTTGTGAATTTTGCCACTTGAAAAAGTGGGCTAAAATGGAACATTGATCAAACTACCCCAACTCAAGCAATTAGCCTTCATCCACAGGCATTCAAACAGTTATATCACTTAAGCAATTAGCCTCATGGAATTCATGCTTTGGACATGGCAACACAAACACTTGATGCAAGATGCTAAAACAATAAAAAGCTCACCTAGTACTCCGAGCCAAAACAAAGCAAAAATAATTAGAAAATATGCATGTTCCTAATTAATGTAATATAACTAATGCAACACATACATTATTTATGCAAGACTCGGCTATGAGCATGGTATATGATTTCATTCAAGACATGTGTTAAATCGCATATTCAAGCAATGAATTTAAACATTTGGTTAGTATGATGAGCTGAACCTTGGATGTATGCAAGACAAATGGATACAAAGCATGAGAATGCTAATGAAACGTGATGTTCTAAACTAACCATCATAAGCGATTAAATAAAAAGAAGAAAGATGTGGGGTTGGAAGATATACACATTATTACAACATTTGATTCCTTACGCAAGAGGGTGCGAATCAATGTCCGAAAGTCCGAATTAACTAACTGTTACAAAACTGGGCGAATGAATAATAATTAACTTAACTAAGCTATTTACTACTTTATTACAACAATTTAACTAGTTATACCAATTAACTAAGCTAATGGCTACGATAATACTAATTCCAATAAGATTAATTTACAACTATGATAATTATAACACTAATGAAACACTTAATCGTATTCAACAAAGGCGTAAGTGAATATGGATGAGGGTTGCATACACAGCACTTGAGAGCTCCTCTGTCTATCTAAGCCAACTCTGTTTCACTTTCAGCCACTGCCTCTGTTTTCTACAAAACTGCATTGCTGGTCACACACTCAGGGTCGGCCGTGCATCAGTGATGGCTAGCCGGGTCTACAGATGGTCAGTTGTGCCTCAATTTGGTGCACAACTCTGTTTTTGTGTTTTGAGGTGAACCAGTGCAGACAGATTGTTCTCAAGCTTTGTTTGTCCCATCTTTCCTTCTCTATCATGGAGACGGTTGAGAGAATGATGAAGTTGGTCGCAAAACCATCAACGAGCAAGTTGATTACTTGATGATTCCGGATACAAGTTTAGACAAAAGGTTAATGAATGCAATGAATAAGACCACCCCTCCCTCTTGTCATAGAGTGATCTCAAAGAGGGAGGTTGCAACGCTTTAAGAATCATCAAAATGCTATGAAATAGCATGTGATGACTCTTGACATAAGGAACTTGGCATAACGTCCAGCCAAGTTCAAGCGATTCTAACAATTTTCTTTATATGGGTTGTTCCAAGTTTTAAGCCAATTTTATGAAGCCTTGCCATTCTTTAGTCCATTTGTCCATGGTGATGTTTAAGTCCTCTAAACAAGAAGTAATGTCAAATGAGAGGTTTTTCTAAAGCATGAGGAAGAGACTAAACCGTTGACAATGAATCTCCGAAAATATTAAGCCATTAGGTAGGGGTCTCTTTTACATGTTTTGAGCAACCTCAATCGGTTGAAATCATTCTCAAGAATGAAAGAAATGGATGGTGGATTGATTGTTAAAATTAGACTTTTAGACATGGAAATAAATTGAAGAAAAGCTTAGAACAATATATAACATGTTATGTATGCAAACTTATGGGACAACAAAGGAACTAACCAAAGCTCAAACTAATTAAACAACTTAGGACAGCCCTCAAACAGCCCTTATTAGATGAAAAACAGAGGCTCAAAGTTAATGAAAAGAGCCTAAAAAGTTAGACAACAAAGAGAGGAACAAGGCTAGTAAGCAAGAACAAGGAGAGGTGGCTAACTCCTCCACTTTTGCAAACTCAAAGCATGTTTTTTTTAGCCTTTTTAAACTTTGAAAATCAATGTAGATATCAAAGAAAAAGAATGGAAAAATAAGGGTTTGAGCTATAAGTAAATGTGTAGAAAGAGAAAACTCTCTCTACCCTTTTGGTTACTCTTCAAACTCAAACTTAAACACTTCAAATAGGATTAAAACAATACAAAACAATAAGAATTATGTAACAAATGAAATAAATGAAAGCAAGAGAGAAGATAACAAGCTTATACCTCTCAAGGGGTAAGCTTTTTTTGTTTGTGATCCAAACTTAGTCTCAACCCACTCTCAAGCTTGAATTATGCTTCTCAAAGATCAACCAAGGTCCTAAGATGGTGAGACAAGGTTGTGTATAGTGTATGGAGATGATACAAGGAAGTTAGGTTAGCTCAAAGGTTACTTGCAATGGAAGAAGGAGGAGGGAGGAGCTCTTAAGGTGTATATAGGCTTTCTAAATTTTATTCAACTCCCAAAACAGAGGTTGGACCTCATTTTTTTTTATAGAATTTGAGCTCAAAAAGTGATAAATATCTTCAAAAATGGACAGCTGGTGGCCTCTAGCCCAAAATAGTGTTTCTCGCCACCAAGGCCCTGTGATACCCCTATTCTGTATTATGTTAATTGGTCGCTAATACGTATGTGATTATATGTTTTGATATGATTTTGTGTGCCATTATGTGGATATGTGTGATTTTGGAACTCTATCAGTTCACCGTAGGAATATCTGTTCAAATAATCCGCTTTGGAAATTAAATTGAGGGCCTTATCGGCCACAGAACCCGAAATTGATTACGCCTTTGTGATTAGCGCAATTTTTAGAGTCTACGGTGAAATTTAATTAGAAAACTGATTCGGGTCAAATTAATCAGATTTAATTAATGAGTAATGCTCAATTATTTTATGTTAAATAATGCATGTGAGTGGGGCTATATTATAAGCCTTCTTAAGTTCAATTCTTTCCTTTTTATATGACTTTGGGCTAAGCAAACTCTAAGAGAAAAAGATGGGGGGTTGGCTGTTAGAGAGAGAGAGGGAGAGAGAATTGTGTTATTTTGACTCAAGCTTGAAGAATTTGAAGTCCATCTCTAAATTGGACCATAGATTGAAGGAATTGGGCTTCTAGGTAAGCCATTGACTCTTGAATTCGTGAAAGTAATGTGTGATCTTGTGTGTTCAAGGGTTGTTTGTACTCAAGAGAATGAGTTAAGTTGGTTTTGTTGGAATTAAAGCTTGATATAAGCATGCATGTATGAAATTGTGTTGAACTAGCATGTGTAAGCTTGAAATACATGATTCATGTAGAGTTTTAGTTGAAACTCATGTTTTGATCACCATTTGTGTTGTCTAAGATGAGAATGTGGCTAATTCATCACATGCATGTACATATTATGTGAATGGGAGCTTGAATGCCTGAATTTGTATATTGTTAATGAGTTTGATGGGAGATTGGGGCATGCATGTGACTTATTTGTGAAATTGAGCCTCATTGAGTTATAAGTTGAGGTCTATACCATGTTAGCATGATTATATTTGAGATTTGAGCCATTACATGCAAGCATTGTCGCTGGAAAGTTGAATTGGAGCCCAAGAACATAATCTGGGAAACCCAGAATTTTGATGTCCGCCGGCGCCTGGGGGATGTCCGCCGGCGATTTCGAGCTCGAGATTTTGTTCTTGCAGGCATGGTGTCCGCTCGAGCGGGGATCATAGAGGATGAACTTCCGCTCGAGCGTCCTAGCTCGCGCTCGAGCGTAAAAATGATGCATCCAGTACTTTTTGCAGACATAGAGTCCGCCGGCGGTAAGTTCACGCTTCGGCGAGGAGCTATGTTGAGGCCTTCCGCCGGCGCCATTTTGGACGATCGAGCGTAAATTTCACCTATCTAGTACTTTTGCAGGCCTTAAGGGTCCGCTCGGCCGAGTTTACGCTTCGGCGGGGACCTGTTCTCGAGATTCTGTTTTTGCATTCTGAGTTCTGTTTTCCATTCTCTTTCACTTGTAAGCACTCTTAGGCATATGTTAAGCATTGTAAATGAGTTAATGAGATAAGAATAAAGCCTAAAGCGGAATATGTGAATTAAAGAACGGATTGAACTGTTAATGACCCTTTTGTGTTCATGAAATGTGTAGGATCAAGCTCCAGGGCAAATCCACAAGCCGACCACTGTGAGTAATATCGATATTTGAAAGTTTATCAATGTCCTATTGTGTATTCCCTTATGAGCTTTATGAGTTGCTAATTGGGATTGTGGACAAAAGTCTAACATGAATGAATGATTGGACCGAAGGTCGTTTTGATAATAATAATAATGGACCAAAGGTCGTTTTGATATAAATGAATGGACCGAAGGTCGTTTTGATAGAAATGAATGCACCAAAGGTTGTTTTGATAGAAATGAATGGGTCGAAGGTCGTTTTGATAGAAATGAACGGACCGAAGGTCGTTTTGACATATATGAATGGACCAAAGGTCGTTTTGGCTTATATGAGTGGGCCGAAGGTCGTTTTGACATGAATGATCGGGCCGAAGGCCGTTTTGACATGAATGATCGGGCCGAAGGCCGTTTTGACATAAATGAATGGGCCAAAGGCCGTTTTGACATTAATGAATGGGCCAAAGGTCATTTTGACATAAATGAATGGGCCAAAGGCCGTTTCGACATGAATGGAAATCTGAATGGGCCAAAGGCCAGTATGTTTGGAACTACAGTCACTTGATCTAATCTTGGTATAAATTTATATGTATTAAGTAGAAATATGAATTGGGCCCAAGGCCATTTGGAGCATGTTGTTCTACATGTTGTTTATATGACTTCTGTACTTGATATTATTCATTGGGCTATCGCTCACGCTCATTCATGTATTTGTAGGTGAGCCGAGGGAAGCCCAAACCCAGCCCCAGTGAAGTTTGCCAAGAACAACACGAGTTTTGAGAAAGTCAGCATTGTGTCTCACGCACGAGACCTACCCTTGCTATTTTGTTATGTAATTATATTTTGTCTTGCTGGCAAAGACTTTATGTATATTTGTAAATAGTTTGTCATGGGTTGACTTAGTTGGATGATCCTGTCTTAAAGAATTTATGGTACTGTACTTTTGGCGTGGGTTATTAACGTATATGGGTATGGTTTGTTTTGAAGTGCATATAAGCACGGCTCTATGGACAAAGTTTTTGATTATTGCTTCCGTTTGGCCCCTTTACTCTGTTGAGTTATGTCTACTTTGTTTTGAGGCCATAGGTAATCTCAGGATTACTGGCCGGTTACGTCCTTAACCCATAGAGGCGGGTTCAGGTCGTGACAGGCCCGGCCGGCCATTTATAGCCACGGCCGGCCATCACTAATGTGTGGCCGGGCCTTGATGCCCTCCCTTATTTTTTTTTTGGTTCAAACTCAGCTCAGGGTGGTAAAAGGTCCAAAAAAGAGACTCAAAGGTTCAAACAAGGTAAATGTTGAAGATTTGAGGTTATTTCGAGAGCCTGACTGAATCCGAATCGCTGTGAATTCATAGAACACAATTCAACTTTCATCATTGAGTGTATCGAACTAAGCGCCTAAGTCTTGCAGGCGATCAAAATGGAGTGTCTACACACTGACAGAGGTTATGTCATTCTGTGTCTATACGTTGATAACATACTTGTTGTTGGTAGTAATGATGAGATGATAAGAACTACCAAGAGATTGTTAAACTCTAAGTTTGACATGAAAGATATGGGCCTTGTAGATGTAATTTTAGGTGTTAAGATTACCAGAACATCTGATGGTATTGTACTTTCTCAATCTCACTATATTGAGAAAATACTTAATAAATTTGGTAAATCAGATACAAGTGTGTCTAGGACACCGGCAAACTTGAATCTACACTTGACTAAGAATAATGGTGAGAGTGTCTCTCAGCTAGAATATTCTCTGGTCATTGGGAGTTTGATATATTTGATGAGTTGTACAAGGTTGGATATAGCCTACTTTATTAGCAGGCCTAGTAGATATACAAGCAATCCTGATGCCACTCACTAAAAGGGTATCGTTCAGGTGTTAAGGTATCTCCATTTCACCCGGGATTATGGGCTGCATTACACCAGATATCCAGCAATAATAGAAGGCTATAGCGATGCAAATTGGATATTTGATGTTAGGGATTCGAAATCCACTAGTGGTTATGTGTTCACCCTTGGAGGGGCAGCCGTGTCTTGGAAATCTTCCAAGCAGACTTGTATCTCACGATCAATAATGGAATCAGAGTTTATAGCATTGGATAAAGCAATAGAAGAGGCGGAATCGCTTCGCCAATTCGTTGAAGATATTCCACGTTGGTCGAAACCCATGCCAGCCATTTGTATTCAATATGACAACCAATCTGCTATTAGACGGGCACAGAGTAACTTGTATAATGGAAAGTCTAGACATATTCGTTGCAGACATAATTTCATACGACAACTACTCTCTAAAGGAGTTGTCACTTTAGACTATGTGAAGTCTAAGGACAACATTGTGGATCCGCTAACTAAAGGGTTAACTCGATTGTTACTAGAGAAGTCATCAGAAGGAACAGGTTTAAAGCCTTTAGTGTAAGGTGTTACCGGAATGGAAACCCAACCTAGTTGACTGGAGATCCCAAGATCTAGGTTCAATGGGACAACCTAATTATGTGTAATGATGGTATGTCACTGAGGAGGGTAAACCTCCAGCCATTCCTTTATCAATGATACCTACAAGTATAGAAGTTAAGCTGAGCTTTTAATGACTCTAGAGTGTTGAGTTGTTGAGCTGAGTATAGTAGGATACTCAAGTAGAGTCACTCATATGAGTGTGAAGTGGGGCCGCTTCTATAAGAATTGACAAGGTCGAATTCTTTAAACCACTCATTGAACCTTGCTAGTGTTCCAAGGCCAAACCGGACACAACAGTGAGAACAGAACGATGGTTGGAGTAATACCTACGTGAGGTCTGTTGTCTTGGCTTACATAGACGGCGGCATAGTTCAAGACTTCGTGTTCACTGGGCAGCTATTAAATCTGATAGAATTCACTAGGAAGGGTTCAAAACCAAAAGCTACCTTTTCCGATGCACTCTCTCTCTGAGTTTTTGTTGTTGTGCGTTGTCCGTTTGTTATTATTCAATCAATTTTTATTCATGTGGGAATTGTTAAGAAGTATGGTTTTGTGGTGACTTTAATGTAATATTAAAGTGGGTGCCAATCCTCAAGTGAGATGAATTAAAGTGGGTTTAGATTCTTTGTAATGAAATCTTTACACCACAAAAAGAATGACCAAAAACCATTAAGATTTGAATGAGAAATAGACTCATTAAGTTGGCCTCATGAAAGAGGTGTTGGGAAATGTGTAAAACCTTCTATACCACATTGATTGTAGAGGAAAGCATTGATGGGTATTTAAATCCCAATTTTTGCCTAAGGGTGTGAGCCCTTTGAGGCATCCAAATTTTTCGAAGGAAGACAGTTATGGATACTTCAAGGATGGACTTGGGCTGAGACTATGATCCAAATTGGTTATGCAAAAATTGTAGCCCACTCGCCTGAACCGGATCGGTCGGGGTCCAAGTCCAGGTCCAGGTTCGTGGTCCATGGGTCATGGATCGTAGATTGTGGATCTTGGGACTTGGGCTTGGGCTTAGGGCTTGCTAAACTGGATTGAGTGTGGGGGTTGGGCTTGGCCCACCCATCTTAATCTGTTTGGACCAAGCCAGATCTGTGGGCTTTAAGAATATACACACAATACACGTGTGTATATAAAATGTGTAACCCCTTTACATTCATGATGGATTAATCTATTAGTTTTGCAGGTTAATACAAAATTTATTTCTGCGTTGGTGATGGGCCTTGATTGCAGGAGCCTTTTCCTCTCTCCTTTCATGTGTATAAAAGGAGGCCTCTCCTTTAATTTTTACCACCAGAAATTTTGCTATCGTTGTGTTCTTCCAAAATTCCAAATTTTTTTTTTCTTCCTACTGTAAGAGAGTGCTCTGCCTTAGTTCTGTTCACTGAAGCTACTCAGTAGGTGCGCTGCTGTAGCTGGTCCAACCGTCGTATCTTGGGAGACAGACGTCGAACAACCTCCAACACCCAACCAGTAAGGTGGCAAATCTGTTTTAAGGAGACTGTCTAGTGCAAGCTTTAGTTTGCTTCCTTTTGCCATTGTATTTTATTTTGTAATTTTGTTCCATCTACTTGTAATTTGTCCAACATGTTTCTTATTGTGAAATCTAAATTGTTAATCATGAATCTATTTGTTTTATTTAAGTATACAATTTATATAACAAATTCAATCCTCAAAACCTCTGATATCTATTACAAACCAATAACAACATATTCAAATCTCTTGTCCAACAAAATCAACGCGTCATTTGCTCGCTCAACCTGCTCATGCACCATGATCATTGTTGTCCAATAAACCAAGTCCCTCTTAGACATTCTATCAAACACCTTACGACCATCATCAATCAAACTACATTTCGCATGCATGTCAACCAAATCAGCTTCAACATACATATCTGAATTGAGCCTAACTTTTATGACTTTTGATTCACATCGGCAGCAACTATAAAAATAAAGATGAAACGACACCTTGGAACCGCTAGGATCTATGAAGGGGCAGGGAGTTTCGGTTAACAAAGAGATCGGTGGCATTGAGGGTGATGAGCTTAGTATAGGAGACGACGTTTACAGTGATTTCAACGGCACTGGTGAACTTACAGCTGACAAGGTTCGATTTGAGGTTGATATCGTAATGTTTAGGAACAACGATTTATAGGTGACGAGGTTTAGATCTCTGTCGTGCTCGACTGCCGTGACCATATCTCCACTATTATCTCTCTCTCTCTCTGTTGATCTAGGGTTTTCAGATCTAAACAGTTCACTACACACATAAACATGCACATATATACATATAGAGAGAGAAACCCAGAGCTTTCTAGAGAGAGGAACTGAAGATGATCGAAAAAATAGCCCTCTCTCTTATACTCATCCCTATTCTCTTCCTCTTCATCACCTACTTCATTTTCATTGGAACCATTGATGTCATAGAAAGGCTTTGGCGGCGATGGACAATGGAAGATGAGGGTTTCGGCGGTGATGACACGATTAGGGTTTAGGTAACAACACACGTATCTTAATCGAAGAAGAAAGAGGGCTTCAGCATTGAAGGAAACAATGGCAGTGGCAGACGACGAAGGAGAAAGGCTTCGGTGACAGTGAAATTGATGCGATGGTTTTGGAGAGAGAGAGAGAGGAAACACAATTCCGTAGGGTTAGTTTCAGTTTTCTAAATTGAATTTTCTGGAAATTGAATTTTCTATTTTTAATATTTTTTTTAGTGAATATTTTTAAACTTTTAACTTATTTTTTTTATTTTTTATTTTTTATATTTTTTTTATTTTTAGTGAATATTTTTAAAATTTTAACTAGCTTTTTTTTTTTAATATTTTTTTAGATGAACTTTACTTAGATGTATTTAAAAAGTAAAATATTTGTAAAAAAATATTTTAAAAAATTAATAAATAAATAAGAATACAAAAAATATACTGAATTCTCGTATTTTTTTTTTTTGGTATTTAGTCAATTTTCTAAATTTTTTTTCACAAATATTATACTTTTTAAGTATATTTATGTTAGGTGTATTTAAAAATTAAAAAAAATGCTTAGAATATTAAAAAAATTTAGTGAAAACAAAAAAAAAATACAAAAAATAAAAAAATTTAATTTTCTGAAAAGTGAATTTTAAAAATAGAAACCAAACAAGCTGATTAGGTCTCTCTCATTTCGGTATAGATCCGTGAAATTGATAGAGTATATATATGGATAATTTGGTCATTTCATAAAATCATACCTCTATAAACAAAATTATTTAGCACGTGAACTTTTCAGTAAAAAAAAATTAAATTTAGATTTGTAGGCTGGGTGCCTTATTTCAATTACATTAGTCCAGTATAGGGAGTCCTTTTTTAAATATTTCATAACTAGTGTTTCACCCGTGTTATGTACGAGTTGTATTTATAATTATTTGTATGTATGTGAATTGTAAATTATGATTTTTATTTTTATTTTTATTTTTTTGTACACAGAAAAAGGATAACAAATGCAGCATAATTTCAATCAATTATTTTATATTTGCTTTTATTCAAAATTTCAAAATAATGTATGGGCAAAATTTATAACTAAATTAAGAAAAAAAATCTGTTCCTAACTACATTCTTTTACTTCTATATAAATGCTTAAAAAAATAAACCTTAAAGAGGTAGTCAATACAAATATTATACATTAAGTAAAAAAAATGTGATTGGCAATTATGCTTACATAAAATTACTATAGTTTTAATTTCAAATTTTAAAAAAAAAAAGATAGAAGAGATATTTACGAATAAATCTCATCTCACAAATAAGTACTCCAATTAGTCTCAAATTTTTTCTATTGATCCATTAAGTCTTATTAGTGGAGAATTTCTTTCCGTGTGGTCCTATTTTTTATTTTGGTAGTGTTTTGGTGGACAACTATATCTTTTTTTATTAATGTTACATATATGATGTGATACTCCAATGTGACAGGTATAAATATGACACTTTAACGATACTTCTTAGTGTACTTTTCCTAAAGATGGCAACGTAGCGGGTATGATGTGACACTCCAAAACTTTTACTCCAAAAAAAATAATACTCTTTGGTATACTTTTTTCAAATGTAACAACGTGGCGGGTATGATGTGACACTTCAAAAAAAAAAACTTCATAGTGTACTTTTCTCAAACGTGACAACGTGGCGGGTATGAATGACACTCTAAAAAAAATAAAAACTCCTAAATGTGACAATATAGCGGTATGATGTGACACTCAAAAACTTTTATTCCAAAAAAATAAAAAGTCCTTAGTTTACTTTTCTCATACGTGACAATGTGGCGAGTATGATGTGATACTTTAAAAAAAATAAAAACTCATTAGTGTACTTTTCTCAAACGTGACAACGTGACAGGTATGATGTGATACTTCAAAAAATAAAAATAAAAACTCCTTAGTATACTTTTCTCAAACGTGACAACGTAGTGGGTATGATGTGATATTCTAAAAAAAAAATTAAAAACTCTTTATTGTACTTTTTCTAAACGTGACATGTGACACTCCAATGTGGCAGGTATAATACGATACTCTAAGAAAATTAAAAACTCTTTAATATATTTTTTCCAAATGTGACACTCTAACGTGGCGGGTATGATGCGATACTAAAAAATTCTTAAGTGTACTTTTTCTAAATGTGACACTCTAATGTGGCGGGCAAACGAGTCATTACACATTCAAAATGACTAAATAAATCACAAGAAAAAATATAGGACTATATGGATTACAAGTCTAAAATATGGGACTTATTGATCAATTCCCCCCCCCCCCAAAAAAAAAAATTTAAAAGCATTTTGTTTAGTTATTACCAAATAGAATTTTCTTAAATGCAAATTTTCAAATGTTTATTGTTAAACATTATATTCTATTTACTTGTTTGCTTGTTTTGGGAGTTTTGATATTTAATCTTTACTCTACATTCATCATATTATTTTATTTATTTTTCTTCTTTTTACTTGATTTTGGCATGATACTTATTTCATACTACATCTCCGAGTGTATTAATGAAAATATTATACATTTAAAATGCACAAAATTATAATATATCGAAAAAAAATAATTGCCCAAAACTAAAACTACTTTAAGAAAAAATAAAAAAATAAAACAAAAATGAAATTGTTTGAAATGAAAAATGATTTATTTATTTTTTAATTAATTTTTTTTTAAAAAAAACTTTTTAAAAAAAACAAAGAAACTATATAAAAAAAAAGTATAGAATCCAAACATAAAATATAATACAAAAAATAAATGAATTATAGGATTTTCAAAAAGTGAGGCTCACAAACAAATTTTGTAAAATTTTATCTATTCATATACTTTTTGTGTATATTTTTTGTACTTTTAATCCTGAGAATGACAGTGAAATAGTTTACACTTCCTGCATTAGATCCATCTAATAGTTTTAGCAAATACAAATGTAATAAATTTCATGATACAAAATATAAATAATTGTGTGACAAAGTATTTTAAAAAAATGAAAGTAATGTTCAATGATGATGTAGAAACACACCTGATGTTTTAATTTGAGGTATAACTAGATAAATTGTCATAAAAGAGAAAGACAACCTTTATTTTTCATCACAATAATTACATAACTCAATATATAATTTTAATGTCTTTCATTCTTTTACACGTCAAATTCTCTATCAATATTAGAATGAATGGATGAATTAAAAAAAGAACATTTGAAAAGATGAAAGATGCGGTTTAAGACCTTTTTAATTGCTGAATTTTATTAATTAATAGTTATTAGGCTTTAATGGTTGTGTTTCTAATATTTGTTAGCCATTAAAGCTGAATTCTTTAGTTTCATCTATATTCACTTGATAATTTGATAGTGGACATGTGTCAAACATTTATACAAATACTTGGCACATTTTTTGAGTGTTATTAATAAAATGCACAATGTAATTTTTTATTTTTTATTTTTGCAATTGCAACCTGTTATTTTTTTAATAAAAATTTAGATTTGTTTTAGATATTTTTTAATATATAAATTATTTTTTACAATGAAATTTTTATTTTTTTTTCGCAATTGCAACCTGATATTTTTTAATAAGAATTTATATTTTTTTTAATATAGATTTTTTAAAATTTTTTTTAATGAAATGCATAGTGTAATTTTTTTCTCTTTTTTTTTGCAATTGCAACATTTTTAGATATTTTTTAATAAGAAATTATATTTGTTTTAGATATTTTTTTAAATTACAAATTATTTTTTTTAGATTTTAATGAATTGTTTATTTTTTTTTCTCTTTTTTTTTCACAATTGTAGCCCGTTATTTTTTAATAAGAATTTTTATTTGTTTTAAATATTTTTTTAATATATAAATTATTTTTTTTCCTGTAATTTTTTTTTTTTTTTTGTAATTACAACCGGTTATTGTTTAAGAAGAATTTATATTTGTTTTAAATATTTTTTTTAATATACAAATTATTGCTTTAGATTTTTTTTATATAAATAATATAATAATCCTATCACTAACCATAATCTATAGGAGAAGTTGAAAATTGTGCAATAGTAGCTATAAGAGAAGTTAAAAAGGCTTGTGGGTTAGAAGAAATCAATAAATGTTGGGATTTTTTTAAAAAATAAAATAATTAAAAAATCAAAATTGGGATATTAGAGCTCTTATAAGGATTGTGGATTAGAAACTCTATTTTTCTTATATAATATATAGATAGATAGGTTATAACGCATCTTTGAATAATAATAATTTTTTAAAAAATAGTATTTAAAAATATTATTTTTCTTGTTTAATTATTCTACTAGTCTCGGTCATCCAACATCTTTAAACGCCAAGAACCTGTCCCAATCAACGTCCACATTAAGAAGAAGCGCCCATTATTTGAATGCGGAGCATCACTTAATGTCGCAACAGCCCATCGCTTTTTAATACGGTGGCATTTGGGAAACCCCTCCCCCCAAAAAAATAATAATAATAATAATAATAATTAGTTTCTAATTTTAAATTTATTTTGGATCATTACTTTTTACACATAAAGTGATAAAAAAAGTCAAAAATTCAACTTTTAACTAATTTCTCAAATCACCCCTAAATCATAAATAAATTAAACAATTTCTTTTTTTGAAATTTATAAAAAAAAAAAAAATACAGTTGTTCTCATATTTTAAATATAATTATGCTAAATCCTCTTAGGTTGTATTTGAATTGAATCATAAATTTGAATAAAAATTTAAAAAGAAAAAATACAGTTGTTCTCATATTTTAAATATAATTATGCTAAATCCTCTTAGGTTGTATTTGAATTGAATCATAAATTTGAATAAAAATTTAAAAAGGAAAAAGAAAAAATATGAGTAAAATATAGTTATCAAATTTTACTCATAATTATTATTTTTCTTTCAAAATTTCTAGGGAGACTTATTTATAAGTCCTTTTTCAGGCACTTATGCTAGGCTAAGTCCTGTGTAATTTTTTATAGAGTCTCAAGTCCTATTTTGATAAGTATGTATTCCATAAGATCCTACATAAACGTAACGTGACGTGACACTTATATAAACGTAACGTAACGTGACACCTATATATACGTAACGTAACGTGACACCTATATAAACGTAACGTAACGTGACACCTACATAAACGTAACGTAACGTGACACCAATATGAACGTAACGTGACACCTACATAAACGTGTCACGTTACGTTTCGCAAACTTAATGAGTTTTTATTTTTTTAAATTAAATGTGAAAATGTTGATGGTTTATGTTGGTGAATCAGGTTTGCCACCCGTCTTTTTCTCATCCCTAGCCTTATTAAAGATCACAGTAAATCCCTCAGCTGATGCGGGGTCATTCACATCCCACTCACCGAACTTCGGCAATGGCCGTCCCTTTTCCTGTTGGGGGAAGAAGGAAATAGATAATTAATACAAAAATATTACATGGATATCCTTCAATTGCACCTACCATATTTCGGTAGTTGAATATATTTCTTAGGCTACTGAGTGCGTGTCTACTTTCCCACTGAAAGATAACGTGATGCAGCTTTTCAAAGACAGCACATCTAATTAAGAGAAAATGCAATATATTTTTCTCAAGTAATCCATATGCAGGCATGTAACTGAAAAACGCTACACTCCTAGTTTCCCACGATAGCATCTGATTAGATCCATGACCATATTAATGCCTTGTTTGGGAATCATAGATTTTAGCCAAAAAGCTATAAAAAAAAAAATTTTAAAAAATCACTATAAATTGACGTGGCAAAAAAAATCTCTGAAAAAAAAAATAAAAAAACCCAAAAAAATAAATAAAATCAATTTTCAATATAGGAAATTGAATGTTACCATAGATCATAAGTGTCACGTTACGTTTATGTAGGTGTCACATTACGTTACGTTTATGTAGATATGTCACATTACGTTTATGTAGGTGTTACGTTACGTTACGTTTATGTAGTTATGTCACGTTACGTTTATGTAGATGTCACGTTACGTATAGGTGTCACGTTACGTTACGTTTATATCAATTTCCTATATATGATTTTACTATTATTTATGATATTAACAACTAATATTGAGGGTAAATGTGTCAACAAACTTCCTACAGGACTTATGGGAACATAAGTTTTTTAGTAGGACCATATGTAGCATGAGTTTCCCTAATAGGACTTATAAATAATTTTCCCAAATTTGTATCCAAATTCATATTTCAAACGAAAGGTTCTAATGTACATAATAAATATATTAATTTTTATTAATAATTCGTTAGTTGTATGAATAAAAAAATAATATTATCTTATTTTATCTACTAAAAGGTATAATAGTTATCTCTATTTATTTTAATTTATACTCGTCAACTATATTAGTTTGAGTCGTTTTATCTTATTACAAAAAAGATTAGTATAATTTCATAAAAACTATAATGCTAATTATATATATTTTTAAATTTTAAAGAAAGTAAGTATAATTTACAGGAAAAAAATGAAAAAGAAGCCATTGTTTGAGTAGAGAACATGCTTTCAATGTCCAAGAACTAGAAATTCCCCCAAAAATAAGATATTCCCACATTTGGTGTCTTTGAAAGGCCCAAGTCATTTCAATTTTCCTTAGCAGATTCTCAGTAGATTCCAGGAATCATCCCTTCTCCAGAATCCCATTTCCCACTGTCGAATGCTTATCATTACGTACCAGTAAACACCCACACACCAATATAAAAATTCAAGATCACAAAAAATATTAGATATTTTTTTAGTGTATAAATTATTTTTTACAATATTATTTTTTTATTATTTTTTATAATTGTAACTTATTATTTTACGATAAGAATTTATATTTATTTTAGATATATTTTTTAATATAGAATTTTTTTTAAGATTTTAATAAAATGCATGTAATTTTTTTTTCTCTCTCTCTTTTTTTTTTTCCTTGTAATTACAACCTGTTATTTTTAATAAGAAATTATATTTGTTTTAGATATTTTTTTAATATAAAAATTATTTTTTTTAGATTTTAATGAAATAAATAGTGTAATTTTTTTTTTTGCAATTACAACCTGTTATTTTTTAATAAGAATTTATATTTGTTTTAGATATTTTTTAATATACAAATTATTTTTTATAGTATATTTTTTTCGCAATTATAACCTGTTATTTTTTAATAAGAATTTATATGTATTTTAGATATTTTTTTGATATACAAATTATTTTTTTTTAGATTTTTTATAAAAAATAATTTAACAATTCCATCACCAACTATATTGTATATGAGAAGTTGAAAATAGTGCAATAATAGATATGGGAGAAGTCAGAATGACTTGTGAGTTTGGGAAAATCAATAAATGCTGAGATTTTTTTTTTAAATAAAAAAATTAGAAAATTAAGATTGAGATATTGGAGCTCTCACAAGGCATATGGGTTAAGAACCATTTTTCCTTATATAATACTAGCCTATCACCCGTGCTATGCACGGGATAATTATAGATATTTATATTTGTTTTCATTTTTTTAATATATAAATTAAATACATAGGGTTTGACCGAGGAGTTTGAAAGAATTTAATAAGTGTTTATTTATTTATTTAAGAGGCATTTACACAATAATTACATGGATCTCTTGGGGATGCAAAAAGTAAGGAAATTAGGATTTCATTTATTGCGTTGTTCATTTAATAAGTGTAATTATTATAAATTAAGTGTTTATTGTAATCAATAGTGTAATTATTACAATCTTTGAATTTATTGTAATCAATAGTGTAATTATTACAATCTTTGAACCAATCACCAATTACCAAGTCAATTTTTTTTAAAAAAATATTAAAAAATCAAGAAATTAGGATTGGCATGTTGGAGGTTCCACAAGCCTTAAAAAATTAGAAAATTAAGATTGAGATATTGGAGCTCCCACAAGGCATGTGGGTTAAGAACCATTTTTCCTTATATAATATACTAGTGTTCCCCCTGTGCTATGCACGGATTGTGCTTATAATTATTTGTATGTATGTGAATTGTGATTTAATTTTTTTTTTTACACAGAAAAAGGAATATAACAAATGCAGCATATCTTAAATCAATTATTTTATGTTTACTTTTATTCAAAATTTAAAAATAATGTACGAGCAAAATTTAGAACTAAATTAAGGAAAAATTTATTCCTAAGAACTTTTTTTTTTTTTTTTTTTTACTTCTATATACTTAAAAAAATAAACCTAAAAAAGGTCATCAATATAAATATTATATATTAAGTAAAAAAATATGGTTAGCAATTATGCTTACATAAATTTACTATAGTTTTAATTTAAAATTTAAAAAAATATATTTTAAAAGTATTTTATTTAGCTAGTACCGAATAGAATTTTCTTAGAAACAATGAAAATTATAAAATTTTCTTGTAAATTTTCAAATATCTATTGTTAAACATTCAATTCTACTTGCTTATTTGTTTGCTTACATGTTTTGGGAGTTTTGATCTTTGCTCTACATTTATCATATAATTTTGTTTATTTTTCTTCTTCTTACTTGATCTTCGCATGATACTTTCATAGTGCATCTTTGAGTATATTAGTGAAAATATCATACACTTAAAATGCACAAAATTACAATATATAGAAGAAAACAAAAAGTAAGTAATTGCCCAAAATTAAAACTACTTTAAGAAAAAATAAAAAATAAAAACAAAAATAAAATTGTTTGAAATAGAAATTGATTGATTAATTTTTAAAAATAAACTTTTAAACAAAACAAAGAAAACTATATATAAAAAAAAGCACAACAAGAAAAATCATTTTTGGCGACTAAAATATTAGTCGCCAAAAGTCCGTTTTTAGTCGCCGAATGTCCAGTTTTTACTTTCAGCGACTAATTTTTTTAGTCGCCCCTTTTGTCGCGCATTTCTGGTCGCGAGAGGTATCGGCGAGTAAAGTTTTTTTAGTCGGCAAAAAAGAGCTCTTTAGCGACCAAATGTTTAGTCGCCATTGATGGTTTACACTTTTTAAAATCGCACATTTGGCGACTAAAGTTTTAGTCCCCAATACCTCAAGAATCGCCGACTACAGTATTTTGTCGCCCAAATCCTTCCGAAAAAAAAAAAAAACACACTTTCTTTGGTTTTTCTGAGACTCGAACCGTGGACCGTTCCAACTGCCAACATGCCAACACCTTTACCCACACACTCCTTCCACTATACCACTTGAACATCACATGAATATGTATGCAATATATATTATTTATATACTATTTTCACCGGTATTCATAGAAAACCATAAATGTAAACATAATTATTTTTATTGAATATAATTAATGTAAAAAATAAATTATTTATTAAAAAAAATGTAGGCCACTTTTGGCGACTAAATAAATTATTTAGTCGCCAATTCTATGATTTTTGGGCTACTAATTAATTTGTTGTCGCTAAAAAAAAAATGTTTAAATTAAAAATCGCACTTTTGGCGACTAAATCTGTTTTTAGTTGCCAAAAACCGTCGCTTTTGGCTACTAAATTGAAATTTAGTCGCCAATTCACTGTTTTTAGCTACTAATTTTTTTTTTGTAGCCAAAAATCTTCATTTTCAGCGACTAAAGTTTTTTTAGTCGGCAAAGTCCTATAATCGACTAAAATGGTTTTAGTCGCCAAAACCATAACTTTTGGCTACTAAACTATTTTAGTCGCCAAAAACCGTCGCTTTGGCTACCAAACAACATTCAACAAGAAATCGCTACATTTGGCGACCAATAAACAGTTTAGTCGCTAAAACCCTGTGATTCGGCGACTAACTCATTTTAGTCGGCAAAAGTCTTCATTTTCGGCGACTAAACTGGATTTAGTCGCTATTTGGCCTACTTTCAGCGACGAAATTCATTATTTTAGTCGCCATTTGTGCTTTTTTTTGTAGTGAAGGGTATAGAAACTAAACATAAAATATAATATAAAAAATAAATGAATTATAGGATTTTCAAGAAGTGAGACTCACAAATAAAATTTTGTAAAATCTTGTCTATTCATATACTGTTTGTATATATTTTTTGTATTTCTGATCCCGATAATGACATTGAAATAGTTTGCACTTCTTACATTAGGTTCATCTAATAGCTTTAACAAACACAAATATAATAAATTTTATAATACAAAACACAAACAATTGCGAGACAAAATATCTAAAAAAATGAAAGTAACGTTTAATGATGATATAGAAACACACCTGACGTTTTAATTGGAGGTATAACCAGATAAATCGTTATAGAAGAGGAAGATAATATTTATTTTTCATCATAATAATTTCATAACTCAATATATAATTTTAATATCTCTCACTCTTCCACACCTCAAATTCTCTATCAATATTAGAATGAATGCATGAACCAAAAAAAGGAAATATTTGAAAGGATAAAGAGATGTGGTTTGAGACCTTTCAATTGTTGAATTTTATTAATTAATAGTTATTAGATTTCAATGGTTGAGTTTCTAATATTTGTTAGCCATTAAAGTTGAATTATTTGGTTTTATCTATATTCACTTAATAATTTGAGAGTGGACACTTGTCAAACTTTTATACAATACTTGACACATTTTTTGAGTATTATTAATGAAATGCATAGTATAATTTTTTTTTTCTCTCTCTTTTTTTTTTCCCCCACAATTACAAGTTGTTATTTTTTAATAAGAATTTATATTTGTCTTAAATATCTTTTTAATATACAAATTATTTTTTACAATGTAAATTTTTTTTTTTGGCAATCGCAACCTATTACTTTTTAATAAGAATTTATATTGAAATTATTTTTTTTAGATTTTAATGAAATACATGGTGCAATTTTTTCTCTCTTTTTTTATTTTTTTATTTTTTGCAACTGTAATCTGTTATTTTTTTAATAAGAATGTGTATTTGTTTTATATTTTTTTTAATATACAAATTATTTTTTACAGTGTAATTTTTTTTTCACAACTGCAATATGTTATTTTTTAATAAAAATTTATATTTGTTTTAGGTATTTTTTTAATGTACAATTTTTTTTTAGATATTTTATAAAAATAATTTAACAATCCTATTACTAACCATAGTGTATGCGAGAAGTTAAAATGGCTTGTGGGTTGAGAAAAGTCAATAAATGCTGAGATTTTTTTTAAAATCAAAAAGTTAGAAAATTAAGATTGGAATATTGGAAATCCCAAAAGGCTTGTGGGTTAGAAACCCCATTTTTCTTATACAATATACTAGTGTTCCACCCGTGTTTACAATTATTTATATATATGCAAATTGTAATTTTTAAATATTTTCTTTTTTTGCACAAAGAAAAAGGAATATAACAAATGTAACATATCTTCAATCAATTATTTTATGTTTGCTTTCATTTAAAAATTAAAAATAATGTACGGGCAAATTTATAACTAAATTAAGAAAAATTTATTCATAATGACATTTTTTTTACTTCTCTATCGATATTTAAAAAAATAAACCTGAAAAAGATAGTCAATATAAATGTTATACGTTAAGTAAAAAGGAAAGTTATAAAATTTTGTTGTAAATTTTCAAATGTTTATTGTTAAACATTTTATTATACTTGCTTGTTTGTTTGCTTTCTTGCTTTGGGTGTTTTGATCTTTAGTCTTTGCTCCACATTCATCGTATTGTTTTATTTATTTTTCTTCTTCTTGCTTGATTTTCGCATGATACTTCTTTCATAGTTCATCTCCGATTGTATTAGTAAAAATATCATACACTTAAAATGTACAAAATTACAATATATAGAAAAAAAAAAATGTAAGTAATTGCCCAAAACTAAAACTACTTTAAGAAAAAATAAAAAATAAAAACAAAAATGAAATTGTTTGAAATAGAAAATGATTTATTTATTTACTAATTAAATTTTAAAAATAAACTTTTAAAGAAAACAAATAAAACTATATTAAAAAATACAAAAACTAAACCTAAAATATAATACAAAAAATAAATGAATTATAGGATTTTCAAGAAGTGAGACTCACAAACAAATTTTATAAAATCTTGTCCATTCATATATATTTTGTGTATTTTTTTGTACTTCTGATCCTGAGAATGATATTGAAATAATTTGCATTTCTTGCATTAGGTCCATCTAATAGCTTTAGCAAGCACAGATGTAATAAATTTCATAACATAAAATACAAATAATTGTGAGACAAAGTATCTAAAACAAACGAAAGTAACGTTCAATGATGATGTAGAAGCACACTTGACGTTCTAATTGGGGGTATAACCAGACAAATCGCATAGAAGAGGAAGACAACTTTTATTTTTCATCACAACAATTACATAACTCAATGTATAATTTTAATGTTTCTCACTCTTCCACATGCCCAATTTTTTGTTATCAATATTAGAATGAATGCATGAACAAAAAAAAAAAAAGGAACATTTGAAAAGACAAAGAGACGTGGTTTGAGACCTTTCAATTGCTGAATTTTATTAATTAATAGTTATTAGGTTTCAATGGCCAGACTGCTATTTTGTTAGTCATTAAAGCCGAGTTCTTTAATTTCATCTATATTCACTTGATAATTTGAGAGTGGATACGTGTCAAGCCTTTACACAAATTCTTGGCACATTTTTTTAGCATTATTAATGAAATGTACAGTGTAATTTTTTTTTCTTTTTTTTTTCGCAATTGCAATCTATTATTTTTTTAATAAGAATTTATATTTGTCATTAAAGCTGAATTCTTTGGTTTCATCTATATTTACTTGATAATTTGAAAGTGGATATGTGTCAAGCTTTTACACAAATACTTCGCACATTTTTTGAGCATTATTAATAAAATGCACGGTGTAATTTTTTTTTTCTTTTTTTTTTTCCCTCGCAATTGCAACATGTTATTTTTTTAATAAGAATTTATATTTATTTTAAATATTTTATAATATACAAATTATTTTTTACAGTGTAAGTGTTTCTCTCTCTCTCTCTCTCTCTCTCTCTCTCTCTCTCTTTACAATTGCAACCTGTTATTTTTTAATAAAAATTTATATTTATTTTAGATATTTTTTTAATAAAAAAATTATTTTCTACAATGTAATTTTTTTTCTCTTTTTTTGTTTTTCACAATTACGACTTGTTATTTTTTAATAAAAAGTTATATTTATTTTAGATATTTTTTTAATATACAAATTATTTTTTTTAGATTTTTTATAAAAATAATTTAACAATCCCATCACTAACTATAGTCTATGGGAGAAGTTGAAAAGAGTGCAGCAGTAGCTATGAAAGAAGTCAAAAATGTTTGTGGGTTGAGAGAAATCAATAAATATTGAGGTTTTTTTTGAAAAAAAAAATAAAAAAATAAGAAAAGTAAGATTAAAATATTGGAGCTTGTGGGTTAGAAATTTTTTTCCCTTATGTAATTTATAAATAGATAGATAGATTATATATAACGCATCTTTAAATAATAATAATTAAAAAAAAGAATTTAAATATTATTTTTTTTTTTTGTTTAATTATTCTACTGGTCCGCCTAAGTGAAAGATCTCAGTCATCCAAAATCTTAAACACCAAGAACCTGCCGCCATCAACGTCCACATTAATAAGGAGCGGGGCTGTAACAACGCCCGCGGGGGGCCTCGCTACAGTTCGGACTCGATTTTGTTGCGGTTCCAAATCTCGAACCAAAGAGTCCAAATCCGGCAAATCGTTTTGAAGAAAAACAGATTTTTTGAAAGAAGTGCCAAACATGGACTGCTTTGCCAGATAACAGAGTCGCCACCTAAATATTTTTTAAATGGGAAATTTAGGAAACCCTGACTCGGTGCCAAAAGGCCACGTGTCCATCATCACCAAAGTTGGCTCGGGAGCTTGGGTACGATTAGGGAAGGTCACATCGTGAGCACCCCCTCTCGCCCGGTCAAAGACCGGCCTCTACTAATCATGATATCTGATTTTGAAAACATTGTATGCTCTTATTCCGATTATTAGCCTAGGATTACTATGTGATGCTCGCAAAGAAACAAGTATAGACTGGGCTGCGAATGGAACAAAACATTTCATGTTTGTTTGTGAAAGATGGTTTGCTACCCGCAGGTAGGCTTAAAATACAGATTTTGCCACAATCTAGTGGGCTTAACAAACAATTGATGAATTGCTCCAATTCAAATAACCCAACTTCCACCCACAGGCATTCAAGGCAGTTATATCACATAAGCATTTAGCCTCATGGCAAGCATGCTATCATGGCAACACTCACACGCATGCAAGGATGCTAAAGCATGACCACTTACCGAGTACTCCAAGCCAAAACAGAAAGTTTATTAGAAATCATGCATAATCCTAAAATATACAGAATGCCTAATGCAACACATGCAAAAATGCAACTATAGCAGGCTCGGCTATTCTAGAGATGGCATATGAAATGCAACGGTTAACATGTATTCAACTTAGAATTGAAATACAAATGCAGTTTGTATGCGCCGAGTCGATGCATGCAATACAGATGAATGATGCAAACATCTTTGTCATCTTTGTATGCTAATTGAAACATGCCCTATATCTAACCATTCAAAGCGGGTAAATAAAAGGGAGAAAGAAATGGGGTTGGAAGACATACATCACACTCACACCCTTATTACATTTATGCCCTCGCCAGAGGGTCGAATAAATAATATCTGAGACTGAATAAAAGAATATACAAATCAGAAATAATCTGATTCTAATTGATTAACAAATTAATTACAAAAGAATTGAGATCGGGCGTGTAAGCCGTGGATCGCCGCTTCGTGGATAGTATATCTTTGGGTCTTGGCGCGAAATCCACCGGATGCCCCGATTAGCCTCATTTGCGCTTTTCGAATTGCGCGATTCAAAGTCGATAATTCTTCATTTTTGCAACGGAGAGCGTGAAAAGGGCATAGCGCAGTATTTCACAAATATATGCATGTCTCGATCCTCGCGCCACCAATCACGCATATCGATGCATGATGGCCGAGGAGCGACGGCACAACTCAATATTGGGATGAATACACATGAATGCTACGAAAAATGGGATGCCTCGAAATGCGTGCCCACGGGCACGCAAACCGAGGCGATGCTGAAAAGATGAAAATCGGATAAAACCGAAGTGCCTCGAAGTGCGTGCCCACAGGCGCGCAAACCGAGACGATGATGAAAGATGAAAACCGGATAAAACCGAAGTGCCTCGAAGTGCGTGCCCACAGGCGCGCAAACCGAGGCGATGATGAAGGATGAAAAGTCGGATAAAACCGAAGTGCCTCGAAGTGCGTGCCCACAGGCGCGCAAACCGAGGCGATGATGAAAGAATGAAAAGTCGGATAAAACCGAAGTGCCTCGAAACGCGTGCCCACAGGCGCGCAAATCGAGGCGATGATGAAAGAATGAAACTCGGATAAGACCGAAGTGCCTCGAAACGCGTGCCCATAGGCGCGCAAACCGAGGCGATGATGAAAGAATGAAAAGTCGGATAAAACCGAAGTGCCTCGAAGTGCGTGCCCACAGGCGCGCAAACCGAGGCGAGGATGCAATGAGAAAATCGGATAAAACCGAAGTGCCTCGAAATGCGTGCCCACAAGCGCGCAAATCGAGGCGAAGATAAAATAGAGATCAGATAAAACTGAAGTGCCTCGAAATCGTGCACGCACGCATAAGCGAGGCGATGATGCGATGCAAAAATCGGATGAAGCGAAGTGCCTCAAATGCGTGCACACGGACACGCAAACCGAGGCGATGATGAAATGAGATGAAATGGCATACGGAATGCAACGATGGGCTTACACCAACATGGGAGAGCCTCAGCTCACTCACATAGGAGGCCGTCGGATAAAAATGAAGTGCCTCGGAATGCGCGCACACGGGCACGCAAACCGAGGCAAAGGCATACAAGCATGAAAATGCAAATTGGGCTTACGCCAACATGAGAGGGCCTCAACCACACTCACATAGGCTGCCGGCGGATAAAACGAGGCCGCCTCGAAATGCGCGCACACTGGCACGCAAACTGAGGCGAAGGCATACACAATGCCATGACATGGAAAATGTAGATTGGGCTTATACCAACATGAGAGGGCCTCAACCACACTCACATGGGATGCCGTCGGATAAAACAAATTGCCTCGAAAGCAGCGTGTCCGCGGACATGCAAATCGGGGCAATGATGTAGAAGCATGAAAATGCAAATTGGGCTTATGCCAACATGAGATAGCCTCAGCCACGCTCACATAGGCTGCCGGAATGATAAGAATGAGGTGCCTCGAAATGCGCGCCCACTGGCACGCAAACCGAGGCAATGATGAAATACAAATCGGATAAAACAGAGTGCCTCGAAATGCGTGCACACGGACACGCAAACCGAAGCGGAGGCATACGCAATGCAAACCGAATAAAACAGAATGTCTCGAAATGCGTGCACACGGGCACGCAAACCGAGGCGATGATATACACAATGCCATGACATGGAAAATGTAGATTGGGCTTATACCAACATGAGAGGGCCTCAGCCACACTCACATGGGATGCCGTCGGATAAAAACAAAGCTGCCTCGAAACGCGTGTCCGCGGACACGCAAATCGGGGCAATGATGTAGAAGCATGAAAATGCAAATTGGGCTTATGCCAACATGAGATAGCCTCACCACGCCACATAGGAATGATAAGAATGAGGTGCCTCGAAATGCGCGCCCACTGGCACGCAAACCGAGGCAATGATGAAATACAAATCGGATAAAACAGAGTGCCTCGAAATGCGTGCACACGGACACACAAACCGAAGCGGAGGCATACGCAATGCAAACCGAATAAAACAGAATGTCTCGAAATGCGTGCACACGGGCACGCAAACCGAGGCGATGATATACACAATGCCATGACATGGAAAATGTAGATTGGGCTTATACCAACATGAGAGGGCCTCAGCCACACTCACATGGGATGCCGATGAATGAAAACGGAGCGCCTCGAAGTGCGTGCCCACGGGCACGCAAATCGAGGCAATGCATTAAGGCATAAAATGACATGGGAAATGATATGCAAGCATGGCAAAGGAATTTCAGCACTCACAAACGATGTAAGACAGCCCCGAAATGATACGAAATGACAACCGAAGCATGCAATCATCCCGAAAATGTGATAATATGCACCCAAAATGGCCTATAGCCCTACTAATCATGCAAAAATAGCACATGGCAGCAAAACCAGTAGCAAGGCAGTCCCAAAAATAGCTTATTTCAGTAACAAAGATGACCAAAATGCAAGCATAGATAGATCAACAATAGCATGCAAAGTTAGTGGCCAAAAGAGGAGTATTGAGACAAGTGACATATGCAAACCCCAAATGGACAAACTTCCTTCTACAACATTGAATATGAGCTAAAAATAGGCACAATTGCAGAAGATGACATCCTCAAAATCAGAATAAAATCATGCTAACAATTCCATGCAAAAATGGAGCTCAAAAGAGGCTATAACAAGAGTCATGCAAAGCAAGCACCAAATGACAAAATTTTCTTCATGAAACATGTAAAGGGGGTCAAAATAAGGCCCCTTTCAGTTCTGACCAAAGGCCAAAACCAAAAGCACAAGAGGCTACAAAACATGCAAGAATACGGTAAATTTGATGGATTTCAAAGGAAGTACCAAAAATATACACCAACTGGCTTAAGGCCCTCAACATAACATGGAAAGGAGACAAAAAAAAGGCTATTTCTAAGCCTGATGAAGGCTGAAATCCGGAGCCAAGTAAGCCTAACAAAGCATGCAAGAATTAGGGCCTAAAGTGAATTTCCAAGAGAGGTGGTATATGGAATGGCCAAATGAGGTTGAGCCCTTCTACAATGTTGTAGAGGGGCTCAAAATAAGCATAAAACCACTAGGGGTCGGAGCCCCAAAACCAACACAAATAGGTCAATTTTAGCATGCAAAAATGTTACCAACTTGAAGAATATTGAAGGAACTAGTGTATACAAACACCAATGAGGTTGAGCCCTTCTACAAAGTTGTAGAGGGGCTCATTTTAAGCTAAAAGCAGTAGGGGTCGGAGCCCCAATTCTCAACCAATTAAAGTATAGAAAAGAATCAAGAAAATGCCCTAAAAGTTGGTTTTGAATACTTACCCTTGAGGACTTGTGTTTCATTGCTTCTTGGCTTGGATTTGTGGCTTCTCAACCTCTGTAATTCACTTCCTTGCTGCTGGGATCGAAATGGGAATGGTGAGGCTTAGGGTTGATGAAGGAATCAAGCAAGCACTTGAAGCTTTTGGAGCTTTTTGGCTAGGGAGATTTTGGTTTTTTCCTTGGTGTTCTTGAAGAGATTTTTTCCAACCTTGAAGAAGGAGGGGGAGGGGCCTTCAAATAGGCAAGAAGTGGGGTGTAAAAGGGGAGGGAAAGCACCCAATCTTTCTCTCCTGAAATATCCCTGATGCCGGGATATGTTGAAGATATCCTGACAAATGGACAGTCAGAAGCAAGAATCTGGTGGCAGTAATTTTGCTCAAGGTGGTAGGCCACCACCTCCCATGGCCGGCCCGCCACCTCAAAAAACCAACTTCAAAATTTCTGGCCGACCACCATACAAGAGTGTCCTCCCATGTGTGTAGAATAAGGCCCTGTGGAATTTGGCAACACTAAACCAGAGTCACAACATAGAGCTTGAAGGAGAGGCCCAAAATGAAAGGCACAATTTCGGCGACCACCATACCAAAGTGTCCTCCCATATGTGTAGAACAAGGTTCCAAGGTCGGAATTTGGCAACACCGAACCAGAGCCACAACATAGAGCTTGAAGGAGAGGCCCAAAATGAAACTCACAGCCGCCGACCAAGAGTTGGTAGGGTCCTCCTGTGTCCCGATCACAGATATGTAACTTTGGTTGGAAGAAAATACCCCAAGGTGTTCAACATTGGCCCAAGTGAGCAAAACGGGCTCCGGAGGAGAAACCGTTATCTGGGATAATTGCTGGCCTCCCACCCCAAAGGATCTTCCCGGTGTTGAAACAAAGGTACCGCCAAGTTGGAACAAAACTAATGAGAAATGAACGTCGGGCCAAAACCGAGCAAATCGGGATCTGAAAATGGGTCTTGGGTGCGGAAGTGGTGTTCGGCGAAAAGTGGGTATTCATGACCCAGTGTCCTCTGGAATGACAAAACAGAGTACCGCCAAAACCGGAGAAGATGGATGCGAAATGAATGCTCGGGACCAAAATCGCTCGGTTGGGTCCCAAAACCGCTATGAGCACCGAAGTGGCATACGGCCAAAGTGGCGGGCATCGGGGCCCAGTGGTTCCTCGAAATATTAAACAGAGGTCTCCGCCAAAACCGGAGAAGGCCGATGCAATGAATGTCGACCAAAACCGCTCGGTTTGGGGTCCCGAAAATGGGTCGCCGGGCACCGGAAGTGGTGTTCGGCTGCGAAGTGGGCATCAGGGGCCCCAGTGTCCCTCGGAACACTAAAATAGAGGCACATGCCAAAAACCGGAGAACTCGGAGATGGTTGGGCGGTTTCGAGCTGAGGCACACGGCCTGACGGCTCTGAAAACCGGGAACTGGGCTCCGAAATGGGCAAAATGGCCTACGGCCACGAAACGTAGCTCACGACCACCGGGAGATAGTCTACGGGACCACTCCCTTCCCTCAGGAGAGAAAATAGAGAAAACCGAGCCTGGTTCGCAAACCGAGACAAGGTAGAGAAGATGGTTCGGAAATCCGGAGGCAGGGCACGCGGCCGTGACTCTGGGACTTCTGAACAAGCACAGTATGCAATATCACCGAGCGCCAAGCGGTGACGCTCGAGTCTTAAGGTCGGTCAAAATGGGGTGTCTCTGTTGCCCTCTTGATGTAACTCGGAAGTCAAGAAGTGACGGGAGTGAATGTCAAAGCCCAGAGACGACCCATTTTTGACAAGGCCGAAGACTTAGACAAACATACGAGATAAACAGAGATATGTGCCCGCAGGCAGGGGCAAAATGCAAAGTGATAGGCGCGAAGCCAGATGATCATGCAAATGCAGCAAGCTGTAATGAAGCAGGTATTGACAAATAGATGCAACAGTTTTAAGCAAGAATGCAAAGCAAACAACTATATTTCATGCAGTTAGGAATGCGGAGAATTATTCAATCCTCGTCGCGTCTCACACGGAGAAGATACGATACCTGCGCGATTCGTCTGGTCGCACCAGCTTCAAATGAACCGTACATACAATATCGTGCCTGCAAGAGAGAGAAATCCAACAAGAACAATATGCTAACAACATATATTCAATGCGATTCCAACGATTCGAAAAGTTTGACACACACAGTGTCGGTGAAAGGACGCACCACAATGCGAGAAAACAACGCGTGACAATGCATGTTCAAGCATAGAAGTATGGTACATCAAGGAAACACGCATGACAATGCAAAACAATGATGAGAATGCAACTTATGAGCCAAATAATGCAAAACGAACATAAGTGAGGGCCCGGGTTTGTTCGCAAGAACAACAAGTCGAAAACGCAAGATTTGGCGACGGCAAGAACTCGATCATGCCTCTGATTCACCTCCCGGAGAGGTCACAACATGTTTAAAAAGGATACACTCTGATTTTGATGAATAAGGACGAGACACATGTCAATAATTGCAGTTAAAGTTTCAGCGGAGCAATTCGCGCCAGAAAGTGTACTTTTCTTCAACTTTTTCGGGTCCCGGGAGCTCCAATTTTCCTCAAAATTTGCAGAGAGGTAGGGGAGGGAGGGGGGAAGATGGTCGGCCAGCCCATTTCCCTAGGAGAGGCCATCGGCCAGGGGAAAAAGGAGATGGCCGGCCAGCCAGGTTAGGTGGCCGGCCGGCCACTGCCCAAAAGTGGGGGCATTTTGGTCATTTTTGCATTTTCTATATATATGCACCTCCATTCCATCCGAAATCACACCCAAAGTTGCAAAACTTCTTCCTCTTGCTCTCTAGGCCACTTTCTCTCTCAGATCTGCATTTTATACGCGTCCCTCGGCCTCCCACGCAAGTTGTTTTTGCGAAATCTTTCAGATTTAAGCACTTTGAAGCGACTAAATTTCGACTTTGGGGCTTCTCTCCTCATTTTCACCACTTGAGGTAAGTTTGTTTCGATATTTGGAAAATTTTCCCGGGGGTTGACTTTTGTTGACTTTTTCATTTCCCGAGAGTTGACTTTTGTTGACTTTTTCCAATTTTGGCCCTTTTTGCTCATTTTTGCTCCTCTTTGCAGATTTCTCGCAATGGCAGGTCATTTTCCTCACGACGGAGGTTTTCCCGGTGCCGGAGATGATTTTGACTTTATGGTATTCCCGCCGGGGGTTCGCCCTTTCTTTCCCGATCGATATGCTCCGGCGGTTCATAGGCTTCCGCAAGCCACTTTCCGTCATTTTACCGATTTTAACGATCGAGCACCCGGGGATCTTCTCTTACGAGAGCCGGAGCAGCACCTCTCCTATGATGCAGAGGTATTTTATTATCCGCATCTTTCGTGCATTCTGTACCTTTGCCATGCTTAGACACACAGTTTAGCTTATGACACAGTACTTGTATTTTGAGCATGTGACTTAGCCCCTTGAATTTCATGAACACTTGGCGCATTGAATAATTGTGAACGCACAGTGCACCTTAGTTAGAAATTGAACACACAGCCCTAAACTTGAAGCACCGAACACACAGCCCAGATTTGAAGTGAACACATTTAATCGACGCGTTGAGTAGAACACACGGTCCCAATTTGAAGTGAACACACACCAATCGATGTTGAGTAGAACACACACCCCAAACTTGAAGCAAATGCACAGATCCATCGATGTTGAGTAGAACACGATCCCAAACTTGAAGCGAACACAGTTCAGCGATGTTGAGTAGAACACGCATCCCAAACTTGAAGCGAACACACCCATCGATGTTGAGTAGAACACACGGTCCCAATTTGAAGCGAACACATGACCCATGATGTTGAGTAGAACACACGGTCCCCAATTTGAAGCGAACACATTTAATCGATGTTGAGTAGAACACGCATTCCCAATTTGAAGCGAACACACCTTAATCGATGTTGAGTAGAACACACGTCCCAATTTGAGCGAACACACCACTGATGTTGAGTAGAACACACGGTCCCAATTTGAAGCGAACACACTGACCCATCGATGTTGAGTAGAACACACGGTCCCAATTTGAAGCGAACACACACCCAATCGATGTTGAGTAGAACACAGTCCCAATTTGAAGCGAACACACCCAATCGATGTTGAGTAGAACACACGGTCCCAATTTGAAGCGAACACACACTAATCGATGTTGAGTAGAACACACGGTCCCAATTTGAAGCGAACACACGTTAATCGATGTTGAGTAGAACACACATCCCAAACTCGGATGTCTTGAAACTTTGAACACGTGACCCAAATACCAAATTCTATGAACACGCAATTGCTTTTCACTTCATTTGCACATGACTCATTTTCGCTTTATTTGCACACTCATTTTCACTTCATTTGCTGATCCATGCATTGATTCTAAATGCAGGTTCGTTCTCGGACAGTTCGAGGATATGGCTCCGGCGCCGCAAGGGAATGGTATTTTGAGCTTCCGGAAGCTGTCCGGGGATTGGTCGATCTTGCAGGATTTGGGCCATTCTGCAGAGGGTTATCTCGTTGCCTCATTAGTAGGACCCTATTTGCAGCTTTAGCAGAGAGGTGGTGGGACACTACCAATTCCTTCCATTTTTTTGCGACGGGGGACATGACCATGACCCCGCTGGATTTCGCTATGCTCACCGGCCTAGACTTAGGCGGTAGGCCCATTCCCTATGATGAGGATATGGGTGAGTGGCAGGCTGCCTGGATGCATTTGTTGGGGACACACCCGCCTGTAGACAGAGGTTCGGGGAGAGTCCGATACTCCTGGTTTGCTTCCTATTTCCGGCGGCCACAGATGGAGCCTGAGACTCCTGAGGAGGCGGAGCAGTACGCCCGTGGTTTCCTTATGTACCTCCTCGGTACCACCTTGTTCGCCGATAGAGGGAACATGGTAGGGTTGTACTTACTGAGCGCTCTAGTGGACCTATCACAGGTGAGCCAGTATGATTGGGGCGGGGCTGGCCTGGCTACCCTTTACTGCAACATGGGCGCGGTCTCTCGCACACGGGGCGACTTACTTGGCGGCTCTTGGAGAGCACGGAGGTACATTCCGTCCTCTTGATTTTCATTTTGCTCCTCATTACTTGTTCACTTTGCACACACGGCGCAAGACTTTGCATTCTCAGATTCTTTTTAGCACTTTGTACTCACACTCTGCATTGCCTTTCTCAGCTGTGGGTGTATGTGTACTTCCCCACATTGGCCCCAGAGATGGAGGTGGTGGGACCTCCTATGACTCCATTTTCTTTGGTGTTTGAGGGCGAGCATGTGGCGAGGCCTCGAGAGACTCTCTCCTCTCTGCGACGATACTTTGATACTGTTCGTGCGACAGAGGTATTGCTTGAACTCTCAGTTCCTTTCATTTTTATCTTTGATCTGCTCTGTATATCTGATTTCTGACTGATTTGTATACTGGTTATCCACAGATCACCCGCGCCTTTGGGCGATCTTGGTGACGAGCTCGAGACTCAGTACTCGAGCGCCGAGTTGTTGTCGATAGATTCCTCGCCGAGGACCGTCGGCAGGTTTGGTTCTCGGGAACGCTTTGGCGTCGATATGGGGCGATTCTCGGGACACTCTGCAGTGCCTCCGCACACCATGCGCGATCGCCGATAGATTATCCCTTGAGGAGGTCGAGCAGTATATGCAGGGCAGTGATGCTTTGTTGCATCATCTCGATGGGAACTACGCCACCTACCGCCGAGATATATTTGATGCCCCGCTGAGGAGTGCGAACTCCGCACGGACCTCTTGGTGCACCGTCTTGAGTCGCGCCCATGCTACGAATATCCTTCTTCTAGGGTTTGGCAGATCCAGAGGTGGGGCGATTCGATCCCTCCGATCCCTCCGTCTCTTGATCCTCCAGGGTGGCCAGACATGCCGCCCGAGTTGACGAACTGGCGATTTGGGACGCCTTACCAAATTCCGCCAGAGCCTCCTCACCGATCACAGATATATGTTAGAGACCCGACTCGCCCGGTATGTTTTTGACTTTTGATTTATCGATCGATATTTGAACATTGATTCCACATCGATAGTTTTGCATTTGTATTCGCAGCCTCTGTTGAATATACGGACGAAGCTTTCGGGATGCTAGCCACATTCGAGGGCATGATCCTTCGGAGGAGAGGCAGATGAGCCACGTGGGTGTAGAGGTACCCTTCATTTTCCCCGTACTAGCATGTTTCGATCTCGCTTCTAGCTTTAGACCTTCGCTATATTGATAGACTGTAGAGCACATCCGACACACACCCTTTTCACATTCTCGTGATTTACCCTCGCTTTTTATGCTTGAACCGATGTATTGCACTTTGCATCTTCAGATGCCTCCCAGATATCTTCCTCACGGGCCAAAGCCACCGGGGCCCTCTCAGTGAGGTCGAGGTGCTAGACCTACCCGAGGCTGTGGACTGGAGGAGCCGGACCATCCAGGTCTCATCGAGGAGCTAGCGAAGGAGGGTCGCCTCGCAGACGCAGGCACCCATCGTCGGCGATGACGAGGAGGAGATCGCAGATCATGTGTCGGGCGTCTCGGAGAGGAGGCCTCGGTCTTGGTTCCGAGAGCGAGACGAGTCGAGGGGATCCGGAGGATGACAGCTCCGATCCAGATGGTGATGATGATGTAGAGATTATCCCGCAGAAAAGGATGAGGGGGCCTCCCCCTTCTCGCTCCCGAGGGCACTGATGTTATTTCCTGCTTTATTCTACCTTTTAGCTAGTAGTTTGTAGCACTTTGCACATTTGTTAAGCGCTTTTATTTTCTCAGAAACTTGTACCTTTATTTTTGTAAGACATGATGAAATGAAAACTTTTGAAAAGATGTTGTATTTGAAATTCTCAAAGATCGCATCGCATTATTTTGCACAAAATGGAATTGAATGGAAATGCGCCTCATGTATTTACCGGGTTAGGTGGGGAACCGACGCAACAAAGCAAAACAAAACGACTCACTAAGAAATAAAACAGAATCTTAGCGAGTTTACAACTCGATAAACAAAGTACAATAATGTTAACGACTCAATAGACAAGACTTAACAAAATTGTGTAATCAAAAAGTAACAACTCAAAACGCAAAACGCGACAGCTCGACAAAACTTACAACTCAATAAGCAAAAACAACAACTCGATAAGCAAAAATATAACACGATGTAATCGCGGATGGACTTTCGGGATAGTGGAGTGTATCCAAAATTGATAGGCCTGGATGCCTTCTACTGCCGGGAGACAATCAGATTTGCAGGGAGTCCACTACTGCTATAGGTAATGTTTCCCACCCAAGCTCACTTGTATTTGCTTACATCACTCGACCCTCGGGCTCGACTTTTCTCGCAAAAAACCTTATCTTACTTTTCTCTCGTACATCTCTATTCTTTATTCTCTCATTTTTCATCCCTCCCCGATATAGTTGATGGAGAAGTTGCAAGTTGTGGACTCTTGCCTGCTTATTCAAATTACGGCTACTTCTTTCTAAGAACGCCTAGTTAATGCTCCGATGAGAGCCGGTGGTTCGAATGGATGCGCAACTTGTCGCCAGATCGCATTGCATGGCGCCGCCACGGCTTAATCTTTTCGGCGATGAGTTACGACAAGTTCGAGGATCTTGGGATCCGTCGACGGCTTGACTCATCAGATATTTTATCTCCCATTCCGTACTCGCGCTTTGTTCGGTCATACAAGCCGGGCCTAAGTTGGCATCTGAAGCTTTGACTAGCTCGAGGGGCGCAGGACACTGACTAGACTATGCCCCAGATTTATTGCTTTATTAGTACTTTCAAAGTTTTCTAGCGTGAGTGTAATGAAAAACAACTTCAATTGTATGCAAGAGCAAAAGAACTCTGTTTTGAAATTAATGAAATTGAAGGTTGTGGTCTTGAAAATCCTCCGCTTTTGGTCCAAAATGGTCTTAGTTGTGAAAAGATTAATTTGAACAAAGTCAACTTTTATGAAAACTTTTCAAAACTATTTTCGATATGGATCGAATCCGGACACGCTGAAATCATCCTTGAGATACACAACCCGAATCCTAGCAACCGGAAAGTCGCCCCTAGTCAAAAAGGGCTCACCATTCAATAGCAACGGAAAGTTGCCCCTAGTCTGGATGACATCGGAACACTCCATTGCAACGGAAAGTTGCCCCTAGTTTGCATAGCACTGTACCGGAGATCACAATAGATGCTGATGAATAAAGATGACTGAGATGGTCAAAAATGGACAAAGTTGATCGGGGGAAAAGATTGTGACTGAACTTCAAGATGAAGCTGCCTACGTATCCCAAAGATGGGAATCAAGTCTTACGTAGTTCAGGGTTAGGTTCGCTCGAGTGTTTTTGCTCTCCTTTTGCGCTCTAACTTTTGCCAAGGCCGCCCCTTATGGATTTTCAACCTTGCAAGCTCGTTTTATAATTTTCAAATTTTCTATGCTCGAAGTTTTGCCTAGGTCGCCTTTCGGGTTTTCGCCCAGCGAGCCTCTCAAGGGTAGTATTTCTTCAACTTGTCCATATTGATTGGTTGGGAAAACTCCAAGCCATCTAGATCCATCGGAACCACGACTCCACCGACCAGATTGACTTGATGATGTAGGGACCACCAATTGGTGCGAACTTGCCCTTGGGTCGTGGATGGGAGCTCGGTTGTCTTTGAGTACCAAATCTCCTTCTTTCAAGTTCCTGGACTTAACCTTCTTGTTGAAAGCCCGGGCGATTCTGCGTTGATAACCCTGAACGTGGTACAGTGCTTTCAATCTCCTTTCATCAAAAAGCATGAGTTCTTCAAACCTGCTTTGCTGCCAATCCGCTTCGGCTATCTGGCACTCGGCCAATACTCGCAATGATGGGACCTCGATCTCAATTGGTAGAACGGCCTCCATCCCATAGACTAATGAGTACGGAGTCGCCCCAGTAGAAGTTCGATCAAGTCCTCAGAGCCCCATAGAGCAAACGGCAACTTATCCGCCGATCCTCGAGGTTTCCACCATCTTCGTAATATGCGCTGATATTCTTGTTGGCGGCCTCATCGCCTCCGCTGGTTTGCGGCGTAAGTAGACGACTTATGAAAAGCCACGTTGTATTTCTCCAACAAGTCAATCACCTCCTTCTTGAAGTGGGAACCATTGTCCGAGACTATTTCATTCGGGACTCCGTAGCGACAGATGATGTTGTTCCTGATGAATTTTGCAACGTGTGAAGCTTTCAACACTGCATAAGATTGGGCCTCAACCCACTTTGTGAAGTAATCTATCGCTACGAGGATGAACTCATGCCCATTTGACCCTTTCGGCGTGACGGCTCCGATCACATCAATTCCCCAGACAGAAAAAGGCCATGGCGAAGTCATGTTGTACAGCTTTGACGGCGGAATGTTCATGCGATTTGCATGAATCTGACATTTGTGGCATCGCCTGACGAAACCGATACAATCCTCCTCCATGGTGGACCAATAATAACCTTGCCTAAGGATCTTCCTAGCCAACATCACCCCATTCATATGTGCACCGCATTCACCCCCGTGGATGGCTTCCATCAGACGCTTGGACTCTTCAGCATCAACACACAGTTTATGCATTCCCAGATGACCTCTCCTATACGCTTTACCCCGCAGATGATGAACGGATCGACATTCTTCGATTGCCCTCTTGTCTTTGGCATTTACCTGGCGGTATGTTTCGCTTTCCAAAAGTTCCAGATGTCGTAATACTGTGGGTGTTCGCCCCGAACTTCATCTATGGTCGCAATCGACTCATAGGCAAAAGCGACGGTTGATAATGACCGACGATTCGGACTCCACGTGGGATGTCTATCATGGATGATAGAGTTGCTAAAGCGCTTTGAACTTGTTGTTCTCTCTTAGTAGATGAGTAAAACTTAACTTTTCAAACCGAGGAATCAAGAATCCAAGGTTTGGTGATACATCATCATATTTTCTTCTTTTACTTTCCGGTCTCCTTTAGCTTGAGACACAACAAGATTCGAATCTCCGATGACGCCCAAATTGCCTTGCCCTAATTCCAAGGTCGCTTCCATACCAAAGAATGCACCAGATTCTCGCTTCGTTATTTGAGACTTTGAAACGGAGTTTGAAGGCCAGAGGGATACGGGAATTGTCGGGTGCTATCAGCAACACTCCTATCCCATACCCATGTTGGTTTGACGTACCGTCAAAGTACATTGTCCAACTTTCCTCGTCGATATGCGTAATTGCTTCATCCGGGAATAGGTACTCAAGCTTCATCCCTCAACCGGATGGTCGACAAGGAACTCGCTCTCGCTCGCCTTTCTCGACTTGGCGTCACATATGTAAGATCAAATTGAGAGCAACAAAGAACCAACGAGCTAGCCTACCCAGAAGTTACTGGTTTCTCGAAAAAGATATTTGATGGGATCAAGTCGCGAAACCAAAGATTACAGAGTGAGCTAACAGTAGTGCCGCACTTCTGTAGCCCATACCAGAGCTAAGCAAGCCTTTTCCAGCGGCGTATACCGGGTTTCATACTCTAGCATTTTCTTGCTCAAATAATAGATGGCTTTCTCCGCCCTATCTTCTGATTCTTGTGCAAGCATGCAACCCATTGTGGTCTCCGTCACTGACAGGTACAAAATCAACGGTTTCCCTGATTCTGGTGGTGATAAAACGGGTGGGTTCTCAGAGATATTCTTTAACTGCTCAAACGCACTTGGCACCGCCGTCCCATTGGAATTTCTTGCCTTTCTTGAAGACCAAAAAGTGGTTCACAAGTCAAGGTTAGTTTTGAAATAAACCGTCTTATGAATTGCACTTTACCCGTAAAGCCTCGCACCTCTTTTTCGCCTTTGGTGGTGGCATTTCTAAGATGGCCTTGATTTTGGAAGGGTCGACCTCGATGCCCCTTTTGTGTAATCAAACCCCAAAGATTTTTCCCATTTGTAACACCAAACGTACATTTCGAGGGTTTAACCGCAACTCAATTCCCGATCCTTTGGAAAACTTGCAAGGCGGTGTAGTGGCCCTCTCTTTCTTTGGACTTGACAATCATGTCGCCCACGTACACCTCAACCTCTTTGTGGATCATATCATGTAGTATTGTGGTCGCGCCCGCTGATAAGTAGCCCCAAAGATTCTTCAACCCAAACCAAGATGACCCGATAGCGATGTTCCCCACGGTGGTGAATGCGATCTTTTCTCGTCTCTCCGGTGCCATCACAACTGGTTATAGCCCGAGAAGCCATCCATGAACGAGAGCAAGGCATGCCCCGCCAGAAAGTCCACTAGCTCATCAATGTGTGGCAGGAAAGTCGCCCTGACTGCTCATTTAAATCCTCAAGTCTACGCACACCGGATCTTGCCATCTTTCTTCGCACCGCACTATGTTGGCCAACCAAGTGGGATATTACGATACTAGCAAGCTGCGTCAATTTGCTTGGTGACCTCTTCTTTGATCTTGAGAGCCCAATCCGGCGGATCCTTCGAGCTTCGCTTAATAGGTCGGGCCTCGGGGTCAAGGGGATCCGATCTCGCATACAATCTCAGATCGATTCTGCATGTCTTCGTGAGGACCACGCGAAAACATCTTTGAAATCTTTTAATAAAGCGACTAAGCGCCGCGTTCCTCGAAGACAACGTGGACCCGATCCGACCACCATGGGTCCTCCTCAAGACTCAATATTCACGTAAATGATTTCATCCGTTAAAGGCTTAACAAATCTCTCGCTCTTGCTCAATTAAACGTTGTAAACCGGAGGCACTTCGTCCTCGTCGTTTTGATCAAAATTTTGAAAGTCCGAGTTAATGCAATAAATTAGGGCACAAAAAGTACTCGAAACCACATTCACCTCATTCTCATTAAGTTCATCCAGATCATCCAATTCATCGGTTACATAAGACTCAAAAGAAAAGGAAAGACGACTGGACAAGACTCGCATCCGGTTAACATCCTCAGAGTACCAGACTCAGACTCGGTCGAGTTGGAACCCGATTCGACTCGAAGACTTCGGTGGAATCAGATTCGCTCACTACGACTTTAATCGCCGGATCGTAATCCTCCTCATCGCCAAATGAGAGAGGTGCGATCGATCGTCAAGATAGCTTGGTTGGCCCGCCGTTTCATCTCCAATCACGGAAACCGCGACGTTATTCCCCAAGCAATCACGGTCGACGGAGGATCGAGAGGAGACATGCTGCTACCCCATTTCCAATTGATGCCCTCGGGACTCACGCCTTATTCTCGATCTCGCTTGTTGGGTCTGCTCGCTTCCAGAACGTCATCCCCGGATAGTTGCAGGTCGAAGAAGATTTCGAAACCTGGTACGCGCTTCCCCTCCGCGTTCAACCATGGTTCTGGGAAGCCGCAAAATGGAAAATCTTCCCCCTCCCGGACGAAGCGTCCGTTCAGGGTACCCCAGATGGGCCTATGCATTAGATCAAAAGGCTTCCCAGCCTGCTTCGCTCTGGCCCTGCCGGCCATTTCCTTTCCTTTCCTCGTCCAGTCTTCTTTGGTAGGCAGATAACCTAATCCAAAGGTATGTGGATTATGTGGCACTTCGGCCAATGCTGCGACACCTTTCCGGCCGCTTCTTCCCAATCCCATCCCCGGGATATGCTGTAGCTTGTTCATGAGGTAGACGGCTTGAGCGCTGACATACAAACCCTCATTCACAGCCATTATGTTTTGCACCACCCGGGCCTCAGCCAAAGTAAATCCCGATATAAACATATCCTCCATGCCGTGTTCAATCTCCAGGACTGGCGTAGATACCTCCGGAGGGGGATGGATTGATGAGTTCCCAAAAACAATGGCTACTCCCTTTCCAAAGGGGTATTTCACCATTTGATGTAGAGTAGATGAGACGGCCTTCACCTGATGCAACCAGGGTCGCCCCAAAAGCATGTTGAAAGATGCAGGGACCTCCAAGACATGAAAATCTATTTCGTGTTGTCCAGGCCCAATCTTGGTTTGGATTTTCACTGTCCCCAAGACATCCCTGCTTGTATTATCATATGCTCTGATTACTTGAGTAGTCGGTGTGAAGTCCGCAGGCTTTAACCCGATTGCATAGGCCGTTCTGGCCGGACAAACATTGATAGCGGACCCGGTGTCAACAAGAACCACCGGAATCCATTTGTCCCTGCATTCTACAGAGATGTAGAGAGGTGCATTATGGTCCACGCCCTCAGGCGGCAATTCTTTGTCCGTAAAGGTCAATGCCGGGGAACCTCCTCCCGGGAAGACCAAACCAACTAGTTGTTCCGGCGTAGTTTCGATGGAAAGTTTCGCTCTGTCCATGGCAGATAAGACAGCCTGCCGGTGCACCCTCGAAGCCATAAGCAGTCCCCAAATGGAGATGTCTGCTTGTATTTTCTTTAGCTGCTTCAAGATGTGACCTCTTCTTCCGCTTTTTTCTTTCTCTGCCTCCTTATCTTTCCCTGATGCCTCGGGTTGATCAAGGTGTGGAGGCTTGAAATACCGCCCACTTCTAGTCATGTGGTCTACCTCCTCGAGGTACCAGGTACTGTCCGGTTGGCCACCTGCCCAGTCTTCGTCTGTGTGGGCAAGATACAAGTCGTCATCTTCCCACCACATTCCATTAGCGTCTAGCAGGCATCTGTCTGGTTCTGGCTTGTTTGTGCTTTCAGAGCTGTTCCTCATGCTCACAAAGATGTTCGCCTTCGTGCCGCAAAGACTCTCACCTCTCTCATGGTTCTTTGCTTTTCGGGCTCTCTCAGAGGCCCATCTCTTTTCTTGTTCCTCCAGCAACAACTGTGCGGTTCTCAAAATGTTTCGTTCTTGAGCGAAATTCTTCGTACCGGCGCTCTCCGGCAATGTAATCTGATCCTCGGCCCTTCCGGCCACAAATGGTACAATATCAGGCTGATCATCCAACCACCCGACGACCTGGCCGACTCTCATCTTTGAACCGGTTAATCGATGCATCCCCGATTCTCGCCAGAGAATTGAAGGTTAGCGAAGTCCTCTTCCACCACACCAAACCATCCCCACGATTCAAGCTTGTCCCCGAGCATACACAACTCACCTCTTCCGCAACCCCATACTCGGCTTAGACGGCTCATCGACAAGATATATCCACTCGGATCATAAGCTCTGCCGCAGAAATTCTCAGATAGCTCCACCCGACTCAACAGTTCGCCTCCTCGAAGCTTGCCCTGCTCCATTCGGTGGTCACCACCTTTGGCTCAGTTGGGTTGGGAGGTGTCAACACACACAAGTCGATCTTTGTCGGGAAGGACCACCTCGCTTGGGTAAGTGGGAGGGAGTTATGTAGATACCTTGGGATCGTAAGATGCGCCTCAGGCGGATAAGGTTGACTCTTTTGGTGGATCTTGGTTGTGTTTGGGGAGTGGGTTGTTTGTGACGTTGGGTCCTTGAGGAGGTAGAATGATGTTCTTGTCAATGAGGTCCTGAATCTCATGGCCTTGACTGTAACATTGGTCGGTGTCATGACCATCTTCTTGGTGGTATTGGCAATATTTGGTGGATTATGGGAAGGGGAGTGGATTCGGTAGAGGCCTCGGTTCCAAGGGTTTCAGTGCCCTTTCCGACTAGAACCCCGAGGACTTTAGACAAAGGCATATAGAGCGGAGAAGGTTCGTTGACCCACGGGTTGGTATCTTGGGCTTGACTATCGCCTCCCAGAGGCATCGAAAAGGTGTGGCAGCTGCGGACCTTGGTTGGGAAGGGGATTGGTGGTGACCATTCCGACCTCTGTAGTTCTTGTATTGGCAGAGCCACTCGGACTGCATTGGTATTCGATTAAATGTTCTTCGGTGATCCCGATCTTGGTCAAACAGACCTGTTTCATTGCATCCTCTATCTGCGATCCCCATATCATGCAGACCGCGAAGGTGGGGAAAGGGATCAAAATCATCTTCTTCATTAATGCTACCGAGATTGCGACAATCATCCGAATTTGATCTCTATCGATTGGCCTCAAGGTCATCATCGATGCCTTGGCTCTCCACCGGGTGACGTAAATCGAAAAAAAGACTCTTTAGGCTCCTGCGTCGTCTCGAGATCACGAGTCGTGACCTCGATTTGCGTGTTGTATGAATATTGTGCAAGGAAGGCCTCGGCCATCTCATCCCAGTTTGTTTTCACATCATCATCGAGTTTTGAGTACCAAGTGGATGTCACACCCGACAGGGTTCGACCGAACAAAGAAAGCTTTTGCGGTCGGGTTAGGCCCATTGGTCTTAAGACGTCCGAGAACCGGAGGTGGACCATAGGATCCTCGGACCCATCAAAGCGATCGATCTGGGGCATTTTAATCTGTCGGCAGAGTCACGGCCACATCAAGATAGCCGCCTTCAAGATTTGGGATGGCCTTCGCCTTGAGACTTCTTAAAGAGCTTCTCCAACTTGCTCAATTTCAGAGTCTCGGTCTACCTCGAACTCAAATGGAGAGTCCGGTGCTTAGGGGTAATGTTTTGGACGGTTGTGGTAGAAGCGGAGCCACCCGCTTGGATGACTGTGTCCTCTTGAACGTTTGAGGGTTTGGCAGAATGTTCTGTTGATTCGGGAGGGTATTCTGGGCAGTCTGGACATTTTGAGGGTTTGGAGGGGCATTCTGGCCAGCAGGTAGTTGTTCAGGTAATGGGGCCCCGAGTGGAAGAGGAGCCTGATTTGAAGCAGACGCCGCTGCTTGTTGTAACCGTGATCAACTCGCATCGTTGGGCCATGACGGCTCGTTGTCCGAAAATTACCGGCGGATAGCATCATCTTGCATTTGCTTCATGCTTTGACCATCCGCGATCAACGCCTCTATTGTTGGGTTCATTGTTCCATCTCAAAAGCGGCAAGGGTGTCTCTATAGCAGAAATGGGAATCTCAACCCGACTATCTGTCTCTAAAGTAGACTGCTGTACCAATAATCTCTGCTCTGATGGACTGCGTTTCCTCGGTCTCCTTCTAAAAACTGGGGGTAGCGAATGGAACACTGGATGTCCGTCAACTAGATCCTCGGATCGGTTGAGTCGGCGACCTCGTGTCCAGATTGCTTGGGGGGTATCGACGGGTTCGGAAGCAATTGTGCTACAAACTGTCCTAGCAAAAGGATAAATAAAAGCGAAAAAGAAATAAATAACCAGAAATAAAGCATAACAGCTTAAATTGAATACACCACACACACCGGGTATAAAACGGCAAAGATAATCTTAAAATTGAATACACCACACACAATGCAGTATACAAGCAGCAAAGATGCTTGAATTGAATACACCACACGGTCGGGTATACAAACGGGCAAAGATAACGGCTTGAATTGAATACACCACACACAGTCGGGTATACAACAACACACAGTTTGGTAAGCCGCTATACACGCCTCAAATCGGGTCGATATTCTCAGTATCATTGTTACGATAAATCAATCGATATCCGCACAACCGATTCTCAACATCTTTGGATAATGCCCGCAGTTCGATTCCCAAATTCAAAAATTGATGCCCGCAGGCCTGATGCCCAAACTCATACTGATACATGCATTCCCTGTAGAGGCACACTCTAACAAGCACATAACAGATAAGTGAGAGCCAAAACACCCCTATGTTGGGGTAAGGTTTCCCTGTCCTATTTTGTCAGGAACTAGGGTTTCACTACGCACGCTGCGGCTTCAAACAACCTATAAACGGGTAAGCAACTGTCCTAGTTTGGAATGGTCACTATGGATCCGAATATGCACTAGGTCGAATGGTCAAAGGGTGCCGGTGAAACCGGGTTTGTGTTCCCACATCGGGCAGAGCAGTAATCGCAAGCCTTATGGACATGCCTTGACAAGACAAGCCTCCCAAGAAACCGCCAGAATAGCAGATGGCAAACACGGTGTCCTAGCGCACCAATGCAAATGCAATGCAAAGAAACACACAAATGTAGTCAAAACCAGATATCAAGAGTTCGAGTCAAGTTCTCTAAATCCCAAAGAGTGCCAGAAGCGTAACGCATGGGGGGCCTCGCCTGATTCGGACTCGATTTTGTTATGCGGTTCCAAATCTCGAACCAAAGAGTCCAAATCCGCAAATCGCTTTTGAAGAAAAACAGATTTTTGAAAGAAGTGCCAAACATGGATCGCTTTGCGGATAATGAGTCGCCACCTAAATATTTTTAAATGGGAAATTTAGAAACCACGACTCGGTGCCAAAAGGCCACGTGTCCGTCATCACCAAAGTTGGCTCGAGCTTGGGTACGATTAGGGAAGGTCACATCGTGAGCACTTCTCGCCTTGGCCAAAGACCGCCTCTACTAATCATGATATCGATTTTGAAAACATTGTATGCTCTTATTCCGATTATTAGCCTAGGATTACTATGTGATGCTCAAGAAACAAGTATAGATGGGCCGTCTGAATTGGAACAAAACATTTCATGTTTGTTTGTGAAAGATGGTTTGCTACCCGCAGGTAGGCTTAAAATACAGATTTTGCCACAATCTAGTGGGCTTAACAAACAATTGATGAATTGCTCCAATTCAAATAACCCAACCTCCACCCACAGGCATTCAAGGCAGTTATATCACATAAGCATTTAGCCTCATGGCAAGCATGCTATCATGGCAACACTCACACGCATGCAAGGATGCTAAAGCATGACCACTTACCGAGTACTCCAAGCCAAAACAGAAAGTTTATTAGAAATCATGCATGATCCTAAAATATACAGAATGCCTAATGCAACACATGCAAAAATGCAACTATAGCAGGCTCGGCTATTCTAGAGATGGCATATGAAATGCAACGGTTAACATGTATTCAACTTAGAATTGAAATACAAATGCAGTTTGTATGATGCGCCGAGCCCGATGCATGCAATACAGATGAATGATGCAAACATCTTTGTCATGTCAGTATGCTAATTGAAACATGCCCTATATCTAACCATTCAAAGCGGGTAAATAAAAGGAGAAAGAAATGGGGTTGGAAGACATACATCACACTCACACACCCTTATTACATTTATGCCCTCGCAGAGGGTCCGAATAAATAATATCTGAGACGAACAAAAGAATATACAAATCAAAATAATACAGATTCTAATTGATTAACAAATTAATTACAAAAGAATTGAGACTGGCGTAAGCGTGGACCCTCGCTTACGGTGGATAGTATATCTTTGCTGGTTGCTTGCGCGAAATCCACCGATGCCCCGATTAGCCTCGCTTGCGTTTTCCTCGAATTGCGTGCGATTAGGAAAAGTCGATAATTCTTCATTTTTGCCGCAACGAGAGCGTGAAAAGGGCATAGCAAAGGTATTTCACAAATATATGCATGTCTCGATCTCGCCACCAATCACGCATATCGATGCATGATGGCCGAGGAGCGATTTGCACTCAATATTGGGATGAATACGCATGAATGCTACGAAAAATGATGTTAAAAATGTGCTCACGCGACACGCAAAACCGAGGCGGCGCCAAAAAGATGAAAATGGATAAAACCAAAGTGCCTCAGTCGCGTGCGCCGGTAAGCAAAGCGATGATGAAAGATGAAAACCGGATAAAACCGAAGTGCCTCGAAGTGCATGCCCACAGGCGCGCAAACCGAGGCGATGATGAAGGATGAAAAGTCAGATAAAACCGAAATGCCTCGAAGTGCGTGCCCACAGGCGCGCAAACCGAGGCGATGATAAAAGAATGAAAAGTCGAATAAAACCGAAGTGCCTCGAAACGCGTGCCCACAGGCGCGCAAATCGAGGCGATGATGAAAGAATGAAAACCGGATAAAACCGAAGTGCCTCGAAACGCGTGCCCATAGGCGCGCAAATCGAGGCGATGATGAAAGAATGAAAAGTCGGATAAAACCGAAGTGCCTCGAAGTGCGTGCCCACAGGCGCGCAAACCGAGGCGAGGATGCAAGAATGAAAATCGAATAAAGGCAAGTGCCTCAAATGCGTGCCTAAGCGCCAAATCGAGGCGAAGCTAAAATGGAGATCAGATAAAACTGAAGTGCCTCGAAATGCGTGCACACGGGCACGCAAACCGAGGCGATGATGTGCGATGCAAAATCGGATAAAATCGAAGTGCCTCGAAATGCGTGCACACGGACACGCAAACCGAGGCGATGATGAAATGAGATGAAATGGCATACGGAATGCAACGATGGGCTTACACCAACATGGGAGAGCCTCAGCTCACTCACATAGGAGGCCGTCGGATAAAAATGAAGTGCCTCGGAATGCGCGCACACGGGCACGCAAACCGAGGCAAAGGCATACAAGCATGAAAATGCAAATTGGGCTTACGCCAACATGAGAGGGCCTCAACCACACTCACATAGGCTGCCGGATAAAGCAGGCCGCAAAATCACCGCACGCAAACCGAGGCGAAGGCATACACAATGCCATGACATGGAAAATGTAGATTGGGCTTATACCAACATGAGAGGGCCTCAGCCACACTCACATGGGATGCCGTCGGATAAAAACAAAGCTGCCTCGAAACGCGTGTCCGCGGACACGCAAATCGGGGCAATGATGTAGAAGCATGAAAATGCAAATTGGGCTTATGCCAACATGAGATAGCCTCAGCCACGCTCACATAGGCTGCCGGAATGATAAGAATGAGGTGCCTCGAAATGCGCGCCCACTGGCACGCAAACCGAGGCAATGATGAAATACAAATCGGATAAAACAGAGTGCCTCGAAATGCGTGCACACGGACACGCAAACCGAAGCGGAGGCATACGCAATGCAAACCGAATAAAACAGAATGTCTCGAAATGCGTGCACACGGGCACGCAAACCGAGGCGATGATATACACAATGCCATGACATGGAAAATGTAGATTGGGCTTATACCAACATGAGAGGGCCTCAGCCACACTCACATGGGATACCGTCGGATAAAAACAAAGCTGCCTCGAAACGCGGTGTCATGGACACGCAAATCGGGGCAATGATGTAGAAGCATGAAAATGCAAATTGGGCTTATGCCAACATGAGATAGCCTCAGCCACGCTCACATAGGCTGCCGGAATGATAAGAATGAGGTGCCTCGAAATGCGCGCCCACTGGCACGCAAACCGAGGCAATGATGAAATACAAATCGGATAAAACAGAGTGCCTCGAAATGCGTGCACACGGACACACAAACCGAAGCGGAGGCATACGCAATGCAAACCGAATAAAACAGAATGTCTCGAAATGCGTGCACACGGGCACGCAAACCGAGGCGATGATATACACAATGCCATGACATGGAAAATGTAGATTGGGCTTATACCAACATGAGAGGGCCTCAGCCACACTCACATGGGATGCCGATGAATGAAAACGGAGCGCCTCGAAGTGCGTGCCCACGGGCACGCAAATCGAGGCAATGCATTAAGGCATAAAATGACATGGGAAATGATATGCAAGCATGGCAAAGGAATTTCAGCACTCACAAACGATGTAAGACAGCCCCGAAATGATACGAAATGACAACCGAAGCATGCAATCATCCCGAAAATGTGATAATATGCACCCAAAATGGCCTATAGCCCTACTAATCATGCAAAAATAGCACATGGCAGCAAAACCAGTAGCAAGGCAGTCCCAAAAATAGCTTATTTCAGTAACAAAGATGACCAAAATGCAAGCATAGATAGATCAACAATAGCATGCAAAGTTAGTGGCCAAAAGAGGAGTATTGAGACAAGTGACATATGCAAACCCCAAATGGACAAACTTCCTTCTACAACATTGAATATGAGCTAAAAATAGGCACAATTGCAGAAGATGACATCCTCAAAATCAGAATAAAATCATGCTAACAATTCCATGCAAAAATGGAGCTCAAAAGAGGCTATAACAAGAGTCATGCAAAGCAAGCACCAAATGACAAAATTTTCTTCATGAAACATGTAAAGGGGGTCAAAATAAGGCTGCTTTCAGTTCTGACCAAAGGCCAAAACCAAAAGCACAAGAGGCTACAAAACATGCAAGAATACGGTAAATTTGATGGATTTCAAAGGAAGTACCAAAAATATACACCAACTGGCTTAAGGCCCTCAACATAACATGGAAAGGAGACAAAAAAAAGGCTATTTCTAAGCCTGATGAAGGCTGAAATCCGGAGCCAAGTAAGCCTAACAAAGCATGCAAGAATTAGGGCCTAAAGTGAATTTCCAAGAGAGGTGGTATATGGAATGGCCAAATGAGGTTGATCCCTTCTACAATGTTGTAGAGGGGCTCAAAATAAGCACAAAACCAGTAGGGGTCGGAGCCCCAAAAACCAACACAAATAGGTCAATTTTAGCATGCAAAAATGTTACCAACTTGAAGAATATTGAAGGAACTAGTGTATAAAAACACCAAATGAGGTTGAGCCCTTCTACAAAGTTGTAGAGGGGCTCATTTTAAGCACAAAAGAAGTAGGGGTCGGAGCCCCAATTCTCAACCAATTAAATTATAGAAAAGGATCAAGAAAATGCCCTAAAAGTTGGTTTTGAATACTTACCCTTGAAGACTTGTCTTTCTTTGCTTCTTGGCTTGGATTTGTGGCTTCTCAACCTCTGAAATTCACTTCCTTGCTGCTGGGATCGAAGTTGGAATGGTGAGGCTTAGGGTTGATGAAGGAATCAAGCAAGAACTTGAAGCTTTTTGGAGCTTTTTGGCTATGGAGATTAGGGTTTTTGCCTTGGTGTTCTTGAAGAGATTTTTTCCAACCTTGAAGAAGGAGGGGGAGGGGCCTTCAAATAGGCAAGAAGTGGGGTGTAAAAGGGGAGGGAAAGCACCCAATCTTTCCCTCCCGAAATATCCCCCGGATGCCCCGGGATATGTTGAAGATATCCTGACAATTGGGACAGTCAGTAAAAGAATCTGCCGGCCAGTAATTTTGCTCAAGGTGGCTGACCACCCACCATGGCCGGCCACCACCTCCTATGGCCGCCACCACCTCAAAAACCAACTTCAAAATTTCGCCGACCACCATACAAGAGTGTCCTCCCATGTGTGTAGAATAAGGCCCTGTGGAATTTGGCAACACCGAACCAGAGTCACAACATAGAGCTTGAAGGAGAGGCCCAAAATGAAAGGCACAATTTCGGCCGACCACCATACCAAAGTGTCCTCCCATATGTGTAGAACAAGGTTCCAAGGTCGGAATTTGGCAACACCGAACCGAGCCACAACATAGAGCTTGAAGGAGAGGCCCAAAATGAAACTCACAGCTTCGGCCGACCAAGAGTTGGTAGGGTCCTCCTGTGTGTCCCGATCACAGATATGTAACTTTGGTTGGAAGAAAATACCCCAAGGTGTTCAACATTGGCGGAAGTGAGCAAAACGGCCCGGAGGAGCTAAACTGGTTATCTGGGATAATTGCTGGCCTCCCACCCCAAAGGATCTTCCCGGTGTTGAAACAGAGGTACCGCCAAGTTGGAACAAAACTAATGAGAAATGAACGTTCGGGGCCAAAACCGAGCAAATCGGGATCCCGGAAATGGGCTGCGGGTGCCGGAAGTGGTGTTCGGAGCGAAGTGGGTATCTGCGACCCCAGTGTCCTCTGGAATGACAAAACAGAGGTACCTGCCAAAAACCGGAGAAGATGGATGCGAAATGAATGCTCGGGACCAAAACCGCTTTGGGGTCCCAAACCGCTATGAGCACCGAAGTGGCATACGGCCACGGTGGGCATCGGGGCCCCAGGGTTCTCGAAATATTAAACAGAGGTCTCCGCCAAAACCGGAGAAGGCCGATGCAATGAATGCTCGACCAAAACCGCTCGGTTTGGGGTCCCGAAATGGGTCGCCGCACCTAAGTGGTGTTCGGCCGCTAAGTGGGCATCAGGGGCCCAGTGTCCTCGGAACACTAAAACAGAGGCACATGCCAAAAACCGGAGAACTCGGAGATGGTTGGGCGGTTCCGAGGCACTCCCGACGGCTCAAAACCGAACTGGGCTCCGAATGGGCAAAATGGCCTACGGCCACAAACGTAGCTCACGGCCACCGGGAGATAGTCTACGGGACCACTCCCTTCCCTCAGGAGAGAAAATAGAGAAAACCGAGCCTGGTTCGCAAACCGAGACAAGGTAGAGAAGATGGTTCGGAAATCCGGAGGCAGGGCACGCGGCCGTGACTCTGGGACTTCTGAACAAGCACAGTATGCAATATCACCGAGCGCTCAACTGGTGACGTCTGAGTCTTAAGGTCGGTCAAAAATGGGGTGTCTACAGGGGCCCATTATTTGAATGCAACAATGATTGAGATCCTTTTTTAGAAGGAAAATGTTTTGTGGCACTAAATTGCTTGGCACTAATGGCACTAATTTCTTATTCTAGTAACTTTGTTTTTTTTTTTTTACCTGAAATAGAAATTTCGGGGCATTAGTGCCCAAAATTTCGAGCTGCATATCATGGTTGTTTTTAGAAACTCTCACAACCTTCTTTGGATTTCAACCGTTGATGGTGTGGGCCCCACACATACATGAGTGGGTCCTACATATACATTATTAGTTGAGATCCAAAAGGGGTTGTGAGAGTTTCTAAAAAAAGGGGATCCCAAGCATTTTTCTATTTGAATGTGGAGCATCACTCAACAGAAGTGATTGAGACCCCCTCAATCACCAATCCCCACCACCCCACACACACGTGGAAATTGGTGATTAGAGGAGGAAAAAAAAAAAAAAAAAATCTAGCCAATCACAGGCCAAGGGAGTTGTGGGAGTCACATTTGGAGGGGGTCCGGATCATTTCTGATCACCCAATGTCCTAGAAGCCCATTGTTTTTTAATAAGGGGGCATTTGGGAAACAATAATAATAAAAAAATAATAATAACTTTTAACTTATTTTAGGTTATACCATCTTTTATATTTTTTATATATAAAAAGACAAAATGTCAAAAATTCTCAAATCACCCCTAAATAATAAATAAATTAAAACAATTTTTTTTTCAAATTTATAAAAAAAAAATACAGTTGTTCTCATATTTTAAATATAATTATGCTAAATTCTCTTAAGTTATATTTGAATCATAAATTTGAGTAAAAATTTAAAAAGAAAAAAGAAAAAATATGAGTAAAATATCATATTTTACTCATATTTTTTCTTTTTATTTCAAAATTTCTATCTAAATTCATATTTCAAACAAAAGGTTTTAATGTGCATAATAATTATATCATTTTTTTTTATTAATAATTCATTAGGCGTACGAATAAAAAAAAAAATATTATCATGTCATATCTACTAAAAGGTATAATAATTATCTCTATTTATTTTAATCTATACTCGTCATTTACATTAATTTGAGTTGTTTTATCTTATGGCAAAGAAGATCAATATAATTACATAAAAAGTATAGAGTTGATTATATATATATATATTTATATTTAAATTTTAAAGAAAGTAAGTATAATTTACAGAAAAGAAAGAAAAAGAAGTCATTGTTTGAGTAGAGAACATACTTTCAATCTCCAAGAACTAGAAATTCCCAAAAAATAAGAGATTCCCACATTTGGTGTCTTTGAAAAACCCAAGTCATTTCAATTTCAACAACGATACCGAATTTCAATTTTGGAAGTTTAAAGAGAGTTTTAATGATGTGGTAATAAAAATATATATATATATAAACACACAGATCACATCATATATGAACCCCACTCTTTATCACATCATATATTTTAAAATTAAAACTCTCAACTTTTATTTTTTTAATTTTCCATCAGCAAATTCTCCGTAGATTCCAGAATCATCCCTTCCCCAGAATCCCATTTCCCACTGTCCAATGCTTATCATTACATACCAGTAAACATCCACACACCAATATAAACATTCATGATCACAAAATATTATATATAATTTAAAAAATTATTTATATAATTATTTGAAACTAATTCTATTAATATACAAAAAAATAATTTATATATATATTTGATAGTAATAAAATATTTTAGTATTTATATTAAAAAAAATTATATTATATAATTTAAACGGTTTGAAATATGGATTTATAATTATAAAATTACAAATTGAATCGTGAAGTAAGATTTATCTATTTTAAAAATCAAAAATTAAAATCAAACTATAAAATTATACCCCTCCCATTAGCCAATTGGGTTGTCAAGTTGGCTGAAGCTAAAACTCTTGTATAAAAAAGTCAAAAGTTCTCGATGAATAAATTGTTTGGTAATTATTCTGTTTTTAGTTTTTAATTTATATTTATAAAATTTTTAAAAATTATCATAAAAATTTGTAGTATAATTTTTTGGTTTATAAATAGTTGTCTCAGTTTATAAACTTGAGAAAAAACGAAAACTCAGGTGCCGTTTGGTAACACTTACGTTTTCAGTTTCATGTTTATATTTACAAAAATTTTAAAAATTCAAATAAAAACTTGTTTGGTAAATTTTTAATTTATAAATCAGTGGTCTCAGTTTATAAATTTGGCCAAAAAATGTAAACTCAAAAAATATGTTTCTATTTTGAGTTTTGAGTTTTTGTTTTTTTACCACCCAACACTAGCCACCACCCGCCACTATTTTCCACCACCGTCTTCCGCTACCATCACCCACCTCCCATCACCACATGCCACCACCATTCACCACGCACCTGCTACCACGAGCCACTAGCCGCCACCAACACCCACCTGCCATCCACTAGCCACCACCCACCTGCTACCCACTCGCCACCACCACCATCCACCCGCCACTACCATCCACTGCCGCCACCACCATCACCCACCACCACCACCACCGCCACCGCCACCACTCACCACCCACTTGCCATCACCATTCACCACCTGTCACTCACTTGCCACCTACCCACCACCACCACCTACCACCCACCATTATCACCACTACCACTACCACTACCATTACCACCACCATCACCACCACCATCACTCACCACCCACCTGCCACCACCACTCACCACCCACTCGCTACCATCCACCACCCGCCACCGTCACCCACCCACCCACCACCACTACTACTTACCCGCCCCCACTCGCCATCCGGCCACCACCACCTACTACCCACCACTATCGCCACCACCACTCACTGCCACTACCACCCATCCACCCACCATCACCACCCGCCACCACCACCCCCCACCCACACCCGCCCCCACCTCTACTACCAACACCACCCACCCACTACCACCTACCACCCGCCACACACCCACCCACCCACCCACCCACCACCACCACCACCACCACCACCACTACCCGCCACCACCACCAACCCGCCACCACCCGCCATCTCCCACCCACTTGCCACCACCACCTACCACCCGCCACCACCACCACCCACTCGCTACCACCCACCACCCGCCACCATCACCCACCACCACCACCGGCTACCCACCATCCACCGTCACCACTTTCCACCACTGTCTTCTGCAGCCACTTGCCACCACTTACTATTTCTTACTCTTTTTTATATTTTTAAATTTTTTTAAACATTTTGTCAATTACCAAATGTGTTTGTAGTTTATATTTTTCTAAAAATAAACAAAAATCAGTTTATAAAATTTTTGTAAATATAAACTGAAAACGTAAATGTTACCAAACAGACCCCCATTGTTTGAGTTTACATTTTTAGTTTTCAATTTGTTTATCTTCAAATAATTTTCTTTTTCAAATAATTTATTTTCAATTATTTTTTTTTCAAAAAATTTCTTTTCAAATATTTTTTTTTCAAATAATTTTTTTTTCAATTAATTTTTTTTCAAATAATTTTTTTTTTCAATTAATTTTTTTTCAAATAAGTTTTTTTTTTCAATTAATCTTTTTTTTCAATTAAGTTTTTTTCTAATATTTTTTTCAATTATTTTTTTAATTAAATTTTTTTCATTTTTTTTCAAATAATTTTTTTCAGTTAATTTTTTTTCCCAATTGAATTTTTTTTTCAATTATTTTTTAATTAATTTTTTTTTCATTTTTTTTCAAATATTTTTTTGAAATATTTTTTTTTCAATTAATTTTTTTCCCAATTAATTTTTTTTTCAATTATTTTTTTAATTAATTTTTTTCATTTTTTTTAAATTAATTTTTTTTCCAATTAAATTTTTTAATTAATTTTTTTTAAATTATAATGTGTGTAATCCAATTGTCATAAATAATAAATATAAATATAAATATTTTAGGCCTGAATAAATATATTTTTTAGTTTATGTTTTTAAATTTTTTTAAATATTTTGTTCAAACCAAACGCATTTGTAATTCATGTTTTTCTAAAAATAAACAAAAATCAGTTTATAAAATTTTTGTAAACATAAATAAAAAATGTAAACTTTACCAAACGCTACCTAAATATTTCATTATTCACCACTTCTTGGGATTACTCTTAAGATTTTTGTTCAATAATTATATGATATATGTTACACAAAATTTCATCTATTCAATGAACTAGTCAAGACCAAGTCTACAAGAATTCAGCTCCTTTTAAATGATTTTTTTTCTAAAGTAATTTTAGCAAAATTTTTTGTGTGATTGAAATTTAATTTTACAAAAATGGAGGGAATAATATATTGATTGTCGCTTTAAAAAAAAATCTCAACCTTATAAAAAATCACTAAAAAAAATCCAAATTCAAATGGTGTTTGGAAACTTTCTAAAATAGTCAAAAAAAAATTTAAAAAATGACTAAAAAATTAATCTGTTTATTTCTACTTTTATTTGTATAATTTTTCATAAAAAAATTAAAAAATTATTAAAAAAAATCAATCCTCAGACACGAACACCCCTAAAAAATAAGAATAAAAAACCTAACCCTCCTACTACGGTACCACCCAATGGGGACATTAATTCTATAGAAAAAAATCATTTGCTAGCCTGGTCTAAGTACGACCAATAGTAACCGAATATGCCGCGAATTCTCTTCGCCTTAACGGCTCTTTTATGCTTTTTTCCAACCGCCACTTCATCACGTTAAGCATATGCTCTCTAAATATTCCATCTCCTCCTTTTTAAACTCCCCACGCCTTATTTTCACTGCACTCACTACTCACACCCACAAATCTTCATTCTTATAGGCTTTTTCCTTTCAACTTTTTCACTTCCAATTCTGGGTTTAGAGAGAGAATAAAGAAAAAACTTGTAAACGGGTTCGATGAAATTTGGGAAGAGATTGAAGCAACAAGTTCAAGAAACTTTGCCAGGATGGCACGACAAGTTTCTGTCCTACAAGGATTTGAAAAAGCTTGTGAGGTTAATTTCTTCCGCTCCTCCGATGATGAATGGATCGCTCGAGTTTGGGAAGGCTGAGGCTGAGTTCATGTACTTGTTGAACAATGAGATTGAGAAATTTAACTCTTTTTTTATGGAACAAGAGGAGGATTTCGTTATCCGCCATAAGGTTAGTTTTCTTATTCTTGTTTGTATTGAGTTTTTTTTTATTGTAAATTGTAGTGGAATAAGGGGTTAGTGAGATCTAAATCTGATACTGGTTTGAAAATGGTATTGTTTTAGTTTGAACTCAGTCAAAGACCAACATTTCTAACCAAAATAGTTGGTTGGGTCAACTGAGTCAACTCAGTTGAAAATTAAGGGAATGTTAATGCTTTTTTTTTTTTTTGGGTGGCTTTAATTATTATAGTTTGAAGGGATTAAAGTTATAAGCCAACGGTTGGAAACTTGGCATAGCCCATTTTAACATGTTGAAAAATATGGGTCCCTATGTCCACTCCACAACAACACGATAATACCTTGTCTCTATTTTATTGGCTAGTTACATGACTTTATTATGGAATGAACGTATAATCATATGGTATTCTAAGAATATATGCTAAATAATTATTAGATGATGATGAGATTAACGTAATAGATGTGACTTTTTTTGGGAGGAGTCACGCATTACGTTAAATCACATCAAATATATACATGAACGAATAAATTCAGAATTAGAGAATTATTTGACTACTAGTTGGTGATGAGATTACGTTTTTTTTTTTTTTTTTTTTGGTCACAAATTACATTAAATCACATTGAATTTATGCATGAACAAATAAATTCAGAATTAGAGAATTATTTGATGTAAAGAATAATTCGGAATACCAGAATTATTCAACACAATGATGTGTATTGAAGTTATGGATAATGACAATATTTAACAAGAATTCTTAGAACTTTTAATTAAAAAAGAAAAAGGAAAAAAAGAAGAAGACATAAGTAACAATGATGATTATGACACTTGAGATAAAATGTTTATTGGGAATAAACATCAGTATGTGAAATTAAAATTGCATAGGTTATTATTTTTATTTTTATTTTTGATCGGCAAAGAAAAATTTCATTTAACAGCAAGAAATTAAAGGTATAGGAAGACGACATGCATCGAGAGAGATTCGGACAGTACAAAAGTACCCCTACTACTGCTACTCGCATCCATACAACCAATCCCTTGGCCTCTTGATTTTTTTTTTTTTTTGAAAGAAAAAGTTAAGAAGGACTTAATTAGAAAAAAAAAGTTTAGAAAAATACAAGAAATCCCACAAATTCAACCCACCAAAAACCCACCAAATATTGATTTTTCCAACACCCAAACAACCCCTACCGCCCAAACTAAAATCAAATCAAACAACCCACGCAGCCCTTACACGCCTCTGCAGCTACAGCTCACACGCCTCTGCAGCTACAACTCCCAAAGTCCTCACCACCCCTCAAGCCGAGCCTAAGCTGCTGCCCACGCCTCCCCTAAGCTACTGCAACTCCCTACTCCAAAAGCCTACACCAACCATTGCTGCCCACACCACACCTCTTCTGCTGCAACTACCAACTCCCACCACGGGAAACAACTCCCCTGCTGAAGAATACTCCACAGCCAATATCTGCCGAACAATTGCTGCCCACACCACACCCATTCTACTACACCAACCATAGTTGCCCACACCACACCTATTCTGCTGCAACTACCAACTCCCACCACCGGAAAACTCCCCTGCTGAACAATAACTGCCGAAGACACCCACTGCAGTTCCAACTCCCCTGCATTTCCATCCACTACAGATCCACACCCATTACCACCACTAACTCCCCACATATCATCTCCCAACAGTTCTTCTTCTTCACTGCCATCGCTATCTTACTCACAGAACAACACCCAAAAAAAAGACCCACTGCAGTTCTTCTTCACCCCTCAAACTCTCACTCTGAGAGGAGTGCACGAATGAAAACCAAATGGATCTGGATCGCCTACGAAGTAAAGCAACGATACTTCTCCACCAAATCTGACCCAGAGTTCATCCCTCAAGCTCCTACTCGCAGAAGAGCGCTCGAATGAAGATCCTCAAACAGCTAAACCGGGCCCCGAATCACCAAAGAACATAGACCACCGCAGCAATGCACAACTCCAATGAGAGGGAAAAGGGGAAATCAAGTTTATTGAAAGAAAAACTAACAAAACAACACCGGAAAAAACTAACAAAACAACACCAGAAAAAGCTAGGCTAGCCGACCACCATAGCCAAAGGCGGTGGCCGGCCGGCCCAAAGAGAGGCCTAGAGCGGAGGTTTTTAGAGAGAGAGAAGGAGAGGTCCTCGTGTAAAAGAACAATTGCATAGGTTATTTTAATGTGGTGAAAAAGATAAAAATTAATAATGTGTTGATTGCAGGAGTTGCAACAGAGGATTGAGAGAGTGACTGAGATTTGGGGACCAAATGGAAGTCAACCATCAGAGATGGATTACAAAGAGGAGTTGGGTAAAAGCAGAAAAGAGATTGTCAATTTCCATGGTGAAATGGTGCTTTTAATGAACTACAGCAATATCAACTACACAGGTACTCCTTGATGTTCAATTTTTCCTATATTTATGTTTTTGCGAACAAGAGATTCACTTCCATTTGAACTCAATTGACATAACATGTGTAAAAAAATGACGGGTGTTCAATATACTTCAAGCCGAAGCAGTTTACCCAGTTGCTTTAATTATTGCTTGTATTAGGAGCCTCTACGAATGATCACAAATACATGAGCAAGAATTATCCCATAATTTTCAGTTCTGAAGTTACAAGGCACTTGTCTTTCCACAGCCATGAGTCAAGTTCGACTTCTGGGGGGTGCGAAAATCCTGGATTTTCCAGGGGTTCTCTTTGGAGATCTCGCGTTGTACTCTGATCGAACCTTGGCCATGGTTGGGGCGGGTGATGCGCTCTACTGGTACCTCGGTGATGGGTCCCTTCCTATGGGTTGGGTTAAATCAGGCAGCTTCGGACCACCAGGCTGGGCCTCTGGAGGTCGTGATGACACCTCAGAACCTCTTTTTTTTAATATGCAAAAAAAAAAAAAAAGAAAAAAGAAGAAGGTTACAAGGCACTAGTTATGGTAGCCTTAGAGAGATTGAAGAAAAAGAGGAACTGTGTATTTTTCTGCAGAGTTTTTCCATCATTGTTATGTAAAATGTATTCTCTATCTTTATATAGTCATCTACAACCACCTCATCTTCTACAAATAAGATCCCTTCATTCAAATACATGGGTTTATCAAATAATCCATGTGGATACTTCATGTGTATTGGATCAGGTCAATCTGATCAAATTTTCAATAACATGGATGTATTGAGTTATAACGTTTGTTTAGGCAGAAAAACATTTTTATTACTAAACATAGTTTCTAGAAAAGGTCTTTTGTAATAAAAGTTTTTGGTATTTTATTGCAAACTTAAAAGTGGTGTGCTAGCGGTGGTTGCAACAGTCGCAGTAGTGGCAGCGATAGTAGCTTTGGGTTAGGGTGGTGCGAGTGGTTGTGGAGGCAGGGTGATAAGGTGGCGGCATTGGCGAGTGATGGCGGTGACAATGGTGATGGCATTGAGAAGACCATAGTTATTAGAAAAATATTCTCTGCCTTGAAAAAATAGAACAGGGTTTTGCTTAAATTAATTCAGTTTTCATTGTTCACGAAAAAACCATTTTTATTGACTATTTTTCTTGTCATACTCAAATCCAAAAAATATTAAAAAAATAATTTATGAAGCCTAAGATTGCATTGATATACTAATTGAACCAAAAACTATGGCAACGATAGAAATTCAAATAGTAGTCTAGTCATATTTCTTGGTTGAGTGTTATCACTATACAAAATTGTTAGACAATAAAAAAAAAAAAGAAATTTATTACTTTGCAGGGTTGGCCAAGATCTTGAAGAAATATGACAAGCGAACTGGTGGGTTGTTGCGCTCACCCTTCATTCAGAATGTGTTGCAGCAACCTTTTTACACAACTGATCTCATATCAAAACTTGTCAAAGAATGTGAAAGCAACATCGATGCAATGTTCCCAGTGGTTGAAGAAGAAGAAGGAATAATTCGCGGAGAAAGAGAAGCGATTATGGTGTCGGGAGAAGGAGTTTTTAGGAATATAGTTGCAGCTCTGCTGACTATGCAAGAGATTAGAAGAGGAAGCTCTACATACGGCCACTTCTCTCTACCGCCTCTCAACTTGCCAGATTCTGATTTCATCCAGGCCTTTCAACTCAATTCACTTATACCAATTCCTTAATATTAGAGAAATTATGATACATGCAATACATTTAACACGTATAGTTGGCCATAATTTTGTGTTTTTTGGGGATTGGCTAAATGCTACATAATACATGATGTATAAGAAATTAGGCCTACCGTTTCTTCCTTATTTTTATTTTATTTTTTTTGTTGTATGCTAATTAGTATGTTGACAGATGAGCTTCTCTTTTAGAGTAAGAGACAATTCTAATATTAATGAAAAATTACAAATTTTCAATATTCTGGAATTAGCTTTTCTAAAATGGGATTATCTGAATCAGACACTACAAGAAAATGCAGAAATGGTGACTAAAAAAATTATTTTTGTCGCTGAAAGTGTCATTTTCGGCGACTAAAATGGAATTAGTAGTCAAAAGTGAAGACTTTTGGCGACTGTAGCCAAATGTATAGTTATTGGCGACTAAAAATTGATTTAGTCGCCGATTATATGGGTTTTACCGACTAAAGGTTTTTTAGTAGCCAAAAGTGACGATTTTGGCGACTAAAATAATTTAGTAGCCAAAAGTATAGGTTTTGGCGACTAAAAAATAGTTTGGTCGTCGATCATACTTGTTTTCGCGACTAAAAACAGTTTGGTTGCTGAAAGTGAAGCTTTTTGGCTACTAAAAAAAATTTAGTAGCTAAAAACAGGCAATTGGCGACTAAAATTCAGTTTAGTAGCCAAAAGGGGACGTTTTTGGCGACTAAAAATAGGTTTAGTCGCCAAAACTGTTTATTTTTAGGCGGAACTTATTTTTTTAGCGACTAAAAAATAATTAGTAGCCCAAAATTACAGAATTGGCGACTAAATAATGGATTTAGTCGCCAAAAGTGGCCTCAATTTTTTTTAGTAAATAATTTATTTTTTATATAAATTGAGGACAATCATGTAGCGGGATTGGAAAGTCAAGACATAATTTGGTGCCAGGATCAGCGCACTGTTTTGAGATGGCTAGTTTTGTGGGTGGCAGGAGCGGTGAGCCTTTGAAAGGCGAAATATTTGAGCTTGATGAGACAGCTGACTCGGGTGAAGGCAGTGGCCGAGGCACTGGGCAACATGAGTTAAATTCTAGCCAGAAGATATGAGTTCAGCCAGAGGGCTTGAATAAAAATAATTATATTTATATATATAGTTTTATATTAATACGGGTCAATATACTATATAAATAATATATATTGCATATATATTTATGTGGTGTTGTAGTGGCATAGTGGAGGAAGTGTGTTGCTAAAGGTTTAGAATGTGGGACAGGTTGGTGGTTCGAATCTCAGAAAAAGCAAAAAAATTGGTTTTTTTTTTTTTCACGGAAGCACCTTTGGCGACTAAAATTTTTAGTCGCCAAAAGTCTTTATTTTGGCGACTAAACAGTTTAGTCGGCGATTCAGTGAGTATTGGCGACTAAAGGATTAGTCGCTAAATGTATGATTTTCAAAAGTGTAAATCACTATTGGCGACTAAAACTTTGGTCGCTAAAGACCTGTTTTTTGCCGACTAAAAAAGTTTTAGTCGCCAATACCTCCGGCGACCATGTATTCGCGACAAAAGCGGCGACTAAAAATTTTAGTCAGGGAAACTAAAAAGTCGACTTTTGGCAATTAAAAATGGACTTTTGGCGGCTAAAAATTTAGTCGCCAAAGGTGATTTTTCTTGTAGTGAGATAAGGGGAAAAAATGTTGAAGGTTTATTTTAAACAAATTGAATCACTAGAAGATATAGAGGTTTTAATTAGACCACTTAGGGGTAATGTTATATATGTAAGTTATGTTATTTGTGAGTTTGATTATCACAAATAGCATAACTCAATACTATAAGAGTCATAACTAAAAAAAATTTGAATTATAACCAAACATTACATGAGGTATAATAAAACAATTCTTGGATCATAAATAAAATAATGTCATAATTACCAGAGATCGTAACTAAAGATGCATACTCAAAAATGTGCACCATAGATTTTCCTTCACTTTAGTGCAAAATTGAACATTTGTATAAATGTACAAAATCATAGAAGATTTTACAAGATAATATGTCACTTTAGTGCCTGCCACTACTGGCAACTCATCAAACATTTGTATTTATTTGTTTGCATGACATTTATATATGCAAAAAAAAAAAAAAAAACTCGTTATTTATATTTTTTGAACAAAAAACAAAAAATTAATTTTTTTTTATTTATCAAACGACACCTAAGATGTTGAAGACCTCATTTAATAGGTGAGTGTGGCATGATCTTTTGGGAGACAACTTGTTTTTGGTAAACAAAAATATTTTTCTCATTTAAATGGTTTACTTCCAAGTATGGGTCAAGTTTGGGGTTGATCCTTGCCACGAGACAGTTTTAATCACAAAAACCTAATAATAGTTGATAATTGGACCGAAGTAAGAAAAGTCACATAAGACTAATAAGCTTCTACTAGAGAATGGAGGGATTCTCATAGACGGCGCCATTGAAGCAACCACTCACAATCAACACAATATTGTCTGTTTTGAGTATCATGCCTTCATGGCTTTGTTCTCCCTTGATGAAAAGGCCTCCTGCTAGTTGAAGGAAATAATCAGATTTATAAGGTGGGTCGTAAATGCCCCACGGAGCGATGTAGGACGCGCCCTACAAAGCCACCCTTTAGAGAGCAAAAGAATTGTTTTTTAAGGATCCAAGAAACAAAGCGTCCATACTTAGAGAGCAAAAATATAATATACACATTTATGAGTTGTGCGATGTCTACAAATCCTAGCCCATTGCCCTTTTTTTTTTTGGTGGGTTTGAATTTTAGCCCTTTCTTGGATAACAAAACAACAATCAAATTTCTTTTATAGGACCCCAGCTAAGAGGCTAAGGCCTGCTTTTATAAGGCCAAGCCCAATCTATACATTGGGCCTTCCCTAGGTTGGTCCACCATTTACTTAGGGATAATTACTCGTATACAGACTAGACTTATTTGGAAATGGGGTGATTGTTGCGGTTATATGGGCCCATTTTAGGGCCTGTTTCAATAATCTGAACCGTTTACTTTCTAGAGTATATCGAGTAGAATATATTTACAAAACATCAAGTTTATCGAATATCGTTAAGTATTTCATCGAATTGCATTTGTATCTAAAAAATAAATGACAAGTGTGATTTGAATTTTAAAAATGAATACAAATGTGAGTGGATGAAGGAGTTAACGATATCCGATCAACTTAATTTTTTTCAAGTATGTTCTACTCGATGTACTCTAAAAAGTGAACGATTCGGATCATTGAAATGAGTCCTAAAAAGCGCCCATATAGCTGTACAACAGTGAATACTATGCGAGAGGCACAATAATCACCCCATTTCCGACTTATTTACTTCTAAGTCCTAAATAAAATTTCATGAACATATAAATTTTTGCAAATGAGAAATTTATGGTGTGACTTATTTATTTTTATTTTTATTTACATGTATAATTGTGAGCTTTATTTGTTAGATTAATACATTTATGGGTAAATTACACTTTGCACCCATGTGCTTTACATAAATCTCACTTTCATCCCTACAAATCAAATTGTGACACTTAACCTCCTACGCTTTTGGTCAAGTGTAACATTGGCCCTTCTATTACTCCCATCGTTTGACTCTTTAACAAAAGTAAGTCACATGAAAAACATGTGATCACTAAATGACAGCAAAGAAGGAAAAACTTACTGGCAGTATCCATAACTACATTGCCACAAATGAAGCCAATATCCACATGAACACACAAATGGCCATAATTCATTTCATAAAATATATTGTTTGTATCCACCAAGTCAAAATGGCCACATATTCATGATGCAAACATGTTGGCAGTATCCATAACTACATAGACAAAACATGCCACATTGTCAAAAGAGTTTGATAATCAAAATAAATAGCAACCCTACTTTAGGTTCTTCTTCTTAGAGGCAGATGCATTCTGAAGTGAGGACAAGGTCACAACATTCCTTCATCTCCATGTAAATAAGGCTGGTGTTTGGTGTTGATGTTGCTCCCCTTGATGCTTCAGATGTTTGTGACGATGCTGCTTTTATTGTTGTTCTTGCACTTCTTGTTGCTATTGGTGTTGTCCTTGTTCCTGCTGCTATTGTTGCCTTTGGTGTTGAAGTTGCCTTTGTCGCTGAAGTTTCCCTTTGTGTTTGTGAACTTGCCCTTGATGCAGATGGATTTGGTGCCCTTGGAATGGCTGAAGCTTGATTTGGTGTTGCCATAGGTATTGGTGTTTGGGTTGCACTTAGTGTTGCCATTGGTGCTTGTCACGACCCAAACCCGCCCCTAAGGGTTTAGCATCGTAATTGACCAGTAATCCGTGATTACTAAAGGCCCAATAATAACAATTGTACAATAAAGGGGCCGGCGGAAGCTTGTAAATATTAAAATACAATATCTAAAGAGCTGTGAGGGCTTAACTGAGTAACACAAGTTTCATATACTGATATATGCACAAACACTTAAGTCCATAAGACGTTATATACAAAAAAAAAAAAAAAAACAGATGTTAGGGAATTAAATCCTAAAGCCAAAACGATTTATACAACATTCACTTGACTTCATATGAGGGCACCCAAAAACAAGCCTTCACAATAACAGTTCGGAACCTCGCAGTGAGGCACAATAGGTTGGCTTGACAAAACGGGTTTAGGTCGACGTTGCTAACTTTGCTCCGGTGCTTACATATATAATAAACTATGAGCTAAAACCCAGTGAATAACAAATGTGTAAAGAGGTTAAGAATGAATGTCCTTTCAGTAATTAAAACAGTCAATTGCATCTGTAGATCAGTTATTCAATCAATGTCTCATATTTCATGTCATATCAGTCATTTAAAAATCATAACAATCATATGTAGTACCTCTAATAGCAGTACAATACAGTAGGTCTTAGAAGACCGAACAATCAATTGATAGCCATCGAACAGTAAAAAGTAGTTTCAAAATTTGGAACTGACAGAGATCTCTGTAACAGTAGCAGTAACAGTAATAGTAGCAGTAACGGTCAGTTGTTATGGATGCCACGAGTACAGTTCATAAAATAGAACAAATATTCATTCAGTAAACAATATCATTTCAGAAAGCAGTGCAGTTAATTATTTAGAAAATAATTATAATTAAACATAGTTTTACAACATTGTTACTCACAGTGGGCTCCTCGAAACACGTGCTATAATGCACTAACGGTGCGGCGTCCGACCTAAACAACAAACAAGTTCAAGCACAACAACTCAATACACAGTCCACTTGTTCAATCGATTCGTTATTTACTTAATCGGTTTCCATTCATTATTTACTCATTCGGTTCTATCATTTGTTCTACACTTTCTTGGTGTTTATGAAATGTAATGCATATGAGAAACATGTTTAAATCATGCATACGGGGGCTCGGAAGGTGAAAAGTGGAGCGAAAAACAAAACCAGGACTACCTTTACAACCGCACGTGTGGGGGTTCTTGCCGTACGTGCGAGACCATCTCCGCACGTGCCTCCAGCACTTGCAATTTAAGCAGAATGCTTGCTCACACTGCCTTGTTTTCCGCACGTGCGGGGCTCCAAGCCGCACATGCGGCGCTGGGTGAAAAACTGTCCAAAATTTTGTTCAAATTTGCAGCTCACATTTGTATCAATACAACTTCATTCCATACATTATAAGTACCAAAAATTCTTCAAAAACACTTGAACTTACAAGTTCTAGCTTCAAATAAAAATGCATGAGTTTAAAACAACCGCAAATTGTCATGAAGAAATCAAACCCTCACTTTGTTATATAAATGTGTAAACCATGCAAGTGTAAGTTCTAAAATTCAAACTTCCATGGAAGTCCTTCTCAATTGATTTGCATGTGTGTGGTATAAAATCTTTTAATTTATTTATTTTTTTTATCACACCCAAAACTTAGTTCATAATCATAGATGTTCCATAACATATTTAAATTTTGAATAAAACTCTTTCATTATATTACATGCATGGGTTAGAGATTAAAATCAAACCAATTTTAGGTTTCAAAACAAAATCAAAACCTCATTTAACTCCATGATTAAACCCTTTTCATGAACTCAATGTTTTCAAAACTTTTTCTTCAAAATTAAATGCATAATAAACTTGCATGGCTCAATTCTTAAAAACTTCATTATGCATGTAAATTTACATCTCATATATATCAAGGTTTCCAAACCCAAGCTCAATTAAAGAATTGCAATTATTTCCATGTTGATTAACCTTAACCATGTTCATGAATTAATTCTTTAGTTTCTCTAAATTACATGCATGTAAAAATAAGACTCAAATTCATATAAGATATTCAAAATCAAACCCAAAATAATTAATTTCTAAATTAATTTCCATAATCATGATCTTAACTCATTTTCTTGGTAATTTCTTTCTAATCATGTGAAGTTGAAGTATCAAACCCTTGGAAAATAACGATGCATGTAAAATTAGAGCTCAAATTCATCAAAGATAATTAAAATTATTCTCAAAAGATGAATTTCTAAATCAATTTCATTGTTCATAAACTTAATTCCATTTTCTTTATTCTTTTCCTGGTTTCTTTCTCTTTTCATGAAATTAATCCCATTCACTTCTTGATTTTAGTTGCTAGATAATGAATCTAAAAAAAAAAAACAATCAAGCTTGAAATCCTTACCTATCATCTTCAATGATTGAATTTCTTGAGCCTTCTCCCTAATTCTTAACACAAGACTTGAGCTCCTCTTCTTTTTCTTCAATCTCTCTTCCTTTCTCTCTCTCTCTCTCTCTCGGTCTCTCTCTCTTTCTACTGGTGCTTTCTCTCCCTTTCTCTAACTCTCTGTTTCCAGCACATGCATATGAACTCATATATTAATATAGTTATATATATGTCATTTGTTGCCTTCACCTTACACATGCACACACACACGTCAACATATACACACACAAAATATTCCAGCACAACACTCTTATACCTTCACAACCAGATTTCGCAGTACACCTACCTAAATTTCTCAGCGCATCCACACCCACAATTCTTGATTCCTCCATAATGCAATTTGCTCAAGATTAATTTAATTAAGCAACACTTAGTCTTAATAAATCTTGATTAACACATAATTAATTAATCATAACTAATCACAAATCCCACATAATTTAATTAGTCTAATTTGGCTTTCATTAAAGCCCAATTAATTTTATTTAAATTTATCAATCTGAATCAGATTTTAATCAAACTTCTAAAAGGCTCCAAACATCAAATTAAACTTATTTCTAACCTCAATTTTGGTTTCTTAAATTATTAAGGCTTTCCATTTCAGATTAAACTTCAAAATCTTCGTCAATAAATTAAATATTCAATTGAATACCTCATAAATAAATTTAATTCATAATAATCTTAAGTCCCAATTCTCATCACTTAATCAACTCCAATTCGGACTCACTTAATAAAATCTCAATTTTACTAATCTGAATCGAATATTTAATTAAACTCCCATATGAGTTGATATTCGAAATTAAAATAATTCAATTCACCAATTATAATCTCTTGAGCCATGTAGACTTTCAATTTCTAAGCCCAAAATAAATCCTCAATATATATACGAATTAGTCTCCATAATTTTCATAAGTCCCAGATTAAATTAGAATAATTGGCAATTAATATTCAATCTCCTTAATTAATTATGTGCCAATCATTATATGTGGTGGGGTCGCCACAGTGCTAATGCTTGGGATGATGTTGATCCAGCCTTAGTACACTGCAATTGGCAAAAAATATTTGGTCCAATCAAACATATATTTAGTTGTATTAATTTAAAACAATAACAACAAAGTATACACTCACCTTTTTCCTTTTATAGCCTAAGCTCTTCCATCTTGGCTTATTTTTTTGTTGGTACTTCCTGTTTGGTGGATTCTTGTAGCCCCTATAGTTATAGCCTTATGTTATATTTTGCGGAAAAAGACTTAGACCCCCAGTGGGGATGACCCTCACCACCCCCACTGTTTTTTGATTGGTGCAATTTTTTTTTTTTAAGTCTGGCTCTCACATTTCGTGGAGGTGGGGTGTGGGTCACCCCACTGGGGTCCCAGCAGTCTTATATTTTGCCTTGTGACGTTGGTAGGTTCATCTGGTCTATTCCTTCTAGAAGTTGGAAGCCTTCATGGAGGCTTATGATAAACAGGATGTAATGTAGGTAATAATCCAGTTTTGGACTACAATTTAGAGGTTGTATCATGTTTTCATAAATCTTTAAATTGGTCGAGCATTCATTTACATAATCTTTAGGTGTCTCACCCTTGTACCAGATAGAAGCCACACCATGAGCACAAGGTATACCCTTTAAAGCACAACTTCTGCATGAGCAAGTATGTTCATCTAGGTCGACTACGCACTGATCACCATTTGAACAATTTAACTTGAAACTTACGCCCTCCTGACCACATAGGAAAACAACCCTCTAATTCAATTTTCAATTGCTCCAGCATTTTTGTATTTTTGGACATAATTTACCCTTATGTTTCCTCATTAAGTCCCTTCTTATCGCATTCTTTTCATCAATAAACATCTTATCCAGTCAAGCATTGTTATGATTGGCTTGTCTTTGGTCTCTAAAATAAACTTATCTCTAGGTTGACTACTCCTAGAAACCTCACATGACTCTACTTGGTTGTCCCAACAATCCATTATTGGAACATTTTCTAAGTACACTTCAATGACTCTACTAGGTGGCATTTGAGCAATCATTTCAACCATATTAGCATTAGTTGCTAGCAACCTTAGACCATTATCTAAGTCCATCCCATGGATTCTGTAAAAGTAAATAATTAAACCATCATACCCAAATTTCTTCACATCATCATTAAAGTGAAGTAAAAAAAATTTAGCAGGATCACAATTTTCAACTAAAATAATATTTCCACTGCTGTACAAATTGATATATATTTAAATAAAAATAAACATAAATTTGTACAACAATCTTAAAACAGATTGTATATTTCCCATGAAATTAGACAAATAGATTCATAATAATTTGTGAGAGGGGAGTTTGCGTTGAACAAACTGGCTGAGTTATGACTTAGGCCTTGCCGTGGGATTACGCGACCGAGTTAGCATAGCCAATGGCAGTTTGACTGAGGTTCTAGATCGTGGCTGAGTTAGCTCGAGGTCTAGAAGTTGGACCGAGCTAGTTGTTTGGCGTGGATCCTTTGCCAAGCTAGGCAAAGTGATGATTCTTTTTATCGGACTAGATGCACCTGTTGCATACCAAGGCCGAGCAAGGTCAGCAGGGACGAATGAGCACGAATGAAGAAGTTGGCTAGATGCCCTAGATCTTGACAGGTCGAGAGTAATGCGGTTCCAAAAGGTGCGTCAATACCATTTGGCGGTTTGGCCAATGTTGTTTGGCAGTATTAACATGTACACGTGTAAAGAATAGAGAGGGCAGTACAGCCATACGTCCAGGAAAGAACGAACAGAGTAGCGCGCAGAGGCTATATAAACTGAGCGATGCCTCCATACAAGAGGTCTGAATTTCTGGCTACCCACAGCTCCATCTCTCTTGGGTCTTCTCTTTCTTCCTCTCTCTAAAAGTGTGCTAACTTGACCGTCAGAGGGGTATTTTGGTAGCATACTGCTGGGTAGCTCTCCGTCGTTGCGTTCTCAGGTTAATCGGAGTGAAACACAGCTTGGACACGAGGAGTAAGAAGAGCAACAAATATTTCCTGCCCGTACAATTAGCGCCGTCTGTGGGAATTCAACAGACAAAACCTTGTCCTCCAAGCTTCTCCGATCATCTTTTATGGCGAACCACGACGACATTCTATTGTTCGCCGTTGACGGCATCACGCTAGAGTCCGTTCAGCGCAGAGATGGCCTGTCTGCCACTCCGACGATGGCTGATTTGGAGACCTTCACACAAGGACTTCCTAGAGATGCGCGAGACAAGCGCGCAAGGAGTTTTGGGCACTCTGTCATTCCAAAAGAGCGTCGTTGACGGCAAGATTTACACACTCAACACTTGGAAGTGTAGACGTCCCTGAACGTCTTGGGGAAAGCCCGTTTTGTTCATTGGGCTCACTACAGTTCAGGACTCAATGTCACGGTCCTGTATCTAATCTCGCAGAGTGCAATGCAAGACTGATGAATCATCAGAGAGTCCAAATCCGGCAAATTGTTTTTTGAAAAATAGATTTTTAGAAAGAAGTGCCAAACATGGACTGTTTTTCCAGATACAGAGTCGCCACCTAAATATTTATTTTGGGAGAATTTAGGAAACCCTGACTCGTTGCCTAAGGCCACGTGTCCATCATCACCAAAGTTGCCTCGGCTCGGGAACTTGGGTACGATTGGGGAAGGTCACTTCGTGAGCACTCCCGCTCACCCGATCAAAGATCGGCCTCTACTAACCATGATATCGAGTTTTGGAAACATTATATGCTCTTATTTCGGTTTATTAGCCTAGAATTACTATGTGATGCGCACAACATACAAGTATAGACTAGATTGCCTAAGTTGGAACAAAGCATCGCATATCCGTTTGTTTTGAAAATAGATTGAATTTTGCTACTCACAAGTAGGCTAAAACACGGGTTTCGACGGATTATTCCAATTCAAACAACCCAACCTTCACCCACAGGCATTCAGGCAGTTATATCACATAGCCTCATGGTAAGCATGCTATCATAGCAGTCACTCACACGCATGCAAGGATGCTAAAGCATAAGTACTTACCGAGTACTCCAAGCTAAAGAAAGAAGCTAATTAGAAAACATGCATGAATTTTAACTATGCTGAAATGCCTAATGCAACACATACAAAAATGCAATTAAGATAGGCTCGGCTATTCTAAATATGGCATATGGAATGCAACAGATAACATGTATTCAACTTGAAATTGAAATACAATGCAGTTAGTATGATGCACCGAGCCCGGTGCATGCAATACAGATGAATGAATGCAAATATGCGAACATATAGATGCTAATTTGAAACGTGCCCTAAAACTAACCATCATAAGCTAGTAAATAAAAGGGAGAAAGACGTGGGGTTGGAAGACATACATCACACACGCACACTTATTACAACATTGCCCTCTCGCAGAGGGTCCGAATAAATATTACACAACCAAAATGAATAACTAATTATTACATAACACTAGCTAATTAACAAATTAACTAAGAAAACGAGTAAACTAGCATGCAATGCTACATGAAGTAGACTGCCTCAGCTCTGTTCGGAATGATGAAAGATGCATGTATGCTCGAGTTGCCTTGTCGGAAAATCCATCGCGATGCTCCAATTTGCCTCTGTTTACAATTGACCCCGGAACATTGTACACAGCTCCATGGGAACTTGTAGGGATACTGCTGACCAGTTTTTGCTGCTGGCTTCCAGTTTGCTACAATAGAGAGCAAGAAAGGGGCATGGCAAAGTATTTTCAATGTATGTATGCACAATCACTCTCCCCGTCATTGCATGAGCTCTAGGGAGTGTAGTCCTCGATCCTCGTGCCACCAATCACGCATCTCGATGCATGATGGCCGAGGAGTCGAATTGCACGACTCAATGTGAAATGAATGCACAAATGGACACCTAAAGCCAACAACTCTATCATGGATAGTCAAGAGTGTCGGCGACCGGGAATTGAAGCACGTTTCGTCACTTTGAGTATGAAACGTCCTTCGTTTCTCGTGTTTGGACTAAACCCTACTCCAAACACAATGCAACAACTAGCATGGCATGGCATGCAAACACAATGCAATAACTAGCATGCAATCCTAAACGAAATGCAACTAAGACACGCAAACATGCAAGGAGTGCTATGCAAAGGTGCAACTAGCATGCGCAATGCTATGAACTATCAATGGCATACTCAATGCACATGACATAATATGTCATACACAATGTAAGATGGACTTAAACCAATATGAGTGGACCTCAGCCACACTCAAATCAGTGGCCAAACATGATGAAATGAAGCAACAACACTCATGCAAACATGCCCAAATACAAGGGACCAAAACTAAGGCACCAAGTGCAACTCTACCAAGGCATGGCAAGCATGTAATATAGCATACAATAACACATTTTCCAGCTCTGAAATGACATATGAAAGGGTCCCGAATCATGAAAACACCTCACACAATGCATGCTAGGTGGCCCAAATACCGAAACTAGTGAAGTGGATTACACTAGAGGTATGCAAAGCGATGCTCAAATGGAAAAACCAGCCCCAAACAGACCCTAGGTAGGTCCAAGACAAGGGGAAAATGGTCTCAAATGATGGCTCAAAAGGCATGGAAATGAAGCTCATGCAATGGTCCAAAAACGAGGCATACAAATACGACTCTCAAATGCACTTAAGGAGTGGAAAACATGGGAACATGGCACAAGTATGAGGTCTGAAATAACATGCACAATGATGCCAAGACATGGAAACACCTCTATTCAAGCATGCAAGAGGCTACAAAACTCAAGGCTAGACATGGATATTGAACTACAACCATGGATAGCATGCATCATTAGACCATGAGGCACAAAAACAAAGCTAAGGCAGTCCAAAACATGCACAAAATCAGGTTAAGGCATGGCCAAAAAGTGCTAGAATCAAGGGCCAAGACAACATGCAATACAAGCTAGTGAAGAGGGTTTACACTACAAGTATATTAAGCATTCAAGTGGCCACTAAACCAGAAAAATTCAGAGGTATGACATGCCAAATAAAGCCCAAAAACCCACTGAAAAATGGTCTATGCATGCAAGAATGATAGGCTCCTTTGATAGGCTATAAAGAGGGTTGTTCTACACATGCAAGATGGACACCCAATATGGAAAAATGGGCTCTGGAAAGAGCCTATGTAGGTCCTAAAACTCACCAAAAATGTCTTGAAACAAGGCTTGGAAGCATGCAAATAAGGGCCCCTTTGTTAGGCCAAATATGCTAGTAAACAAGACAAGGGGTGAGAGGGTCACCCCTCTCTGATTTTGGTGCTCAAAACAACATGCTAGCCACTGAAAATCCACTGAATTTTAGTGGCTAAGAGGCCAAACAAAGGCCAATGCAAAGGCTCTAAGACATGGCTCAAGATAAGATGAAATGAAGCATGCAAGGGGGTAGATGACCCCCAACAGAAAAATGATCTTAAACAAACATGTTAAGAAGCTCAAAATAAGACTTTTTTCAGTTTATGACAAAGCCCAAATATGCTTTCAAACTAGGCTAAGAGATAGAACAAAACAATGCCAAAAAGAGGGAAATAGTGTGTTACCCTTGTAGCCAAAAGGACCAGCAGCTTCTGGACCAAAACAGTAAGCCTTCAACCTCTGAAAATGGGCTCCAAGATGCTTAGGTTGCTAGTGGAGGTGTTGTGCTAGGAGATGGTATGCAAAAGGGGCAAGAACTATGGAGCTTTGAAGCTAAAATATAGAGACAAAGGGAGAGATATAGTGTATGCCCAAAACCAACTTCTGAACCTTTGCTAATGAGGGAGAGGGTCTCACTTATAGCCAAAAAGGTTCAAAGCTTCTCCTAGAAGCTTAAAACCAAGCTTGAAGATCCTCCATACATGTGTATGGAGGATCAATTCTGTGCCTTCCAGTTGGCACAGCTGGCAACAACTCACAGAGACAAGACAGGGGGGAGTAGGCTGACCAGTTCAAGTGGTCGGCTGACCACCTTCCCTGGTCGGCCGACCAGGGTCAAAAGGTTCAGGTGGTCGGTGGCCCTGATTGGTGGTCTCCCAAGTGAAGGGAAGCTAGTGGTGTGGTGGGAAACCAGCAATTGTGGCCCAAAAGTCAAGGAGACCAGCCTCCTAACAAGAAAATCGGCCGGTGGGAGAAAAGGTGGTCTCCAAGAGAAAAGGTGGTCTCCCACCCTTGTACCACCTTCCAAACAATGAAAACAAGGTCCAAGCCAAAAAAGAACCAAGACGGATGCAAAACGAGGGTTTGGGGGCCAAAACGCGCAGCCGGGTGCCCCGAAAACTAGCTGTTAAGCATCGAAAGTGGCATGCAACCACGAAGGTGGTCTCCCGGGCCACAGTGTCCCTCTACACAGAGGAAACAAGGTGTGTGCCAAAAATCAGAGCAAACGGAGAATGTTAAGCAGTCCCAAACCGAGGTGCACGGCCGACGGCTCTGAAAATCGAAAACTGGTCTCCAAACGGGAACAGTGGTCTACGACCACAAAAAGTAGCCTACAACCACTGAGAGATGGTCTACGAGACCTCTCCCTCCCTTCAGGAAGAGAAAACAGAACCTGGTTCGCAAACCGAGGCAAAGTACAAAAGAGTCCCGAAGTTCGGAGGCAAGGCTCTCAGCCGAGACTCCATAACCTCAGAACGAGCACAACATGCGCAATCACCGAGCGCTCAATTGATGACGTCTGAGTCTTAAGATCAGTAAAAAATGGGGTGTCTATAGGAAGACAAGCTGAGAGACCAAGATACCATCGTCAAGAAATTGGCGACGGAGATGGAGGCCGTGAGATGCCAGATGAAGGGAAAGGGCATCTTTGGAGTGGAAAACCACAGTGAGCACGCCCATTCCTGCCGTTCCAGCAGTCTTAATAGACGTCACACCCCTTCACTCTCTGTCGCGAGAAGCTTCAAAGCTGGAGACTACGTCGCGCCGACGATGATATCTCGAACGCAGGACAGCAGTTACCACCCCTCACGCCCGACGACGGCGTTGAGATATTCTTGCTCTGACTGTTCGAAAGACTTGAGGGATATGTTGGAGGAGCGCACTGCTGGCAGAAGGTGCATAGGGTGCTTGCACTGCAGCAGCTGGTCCCTAGAGGGCGAGCCAGTGAAAAGGTCACCATGCCGCAACTACGCTTGGCGGCACGCGCGCTACCAGACAGAGAGTTGGCAAGGCTGAGCGCCACCCCTTTTTTTGTAGAGATCGAGAACACACCGCTCCCCCCTCCCGAGTTCCATCAGCCAAAGTTCATGCTCTATGACAGAAAGACTGATCCATAGATGCACGTAAGCCACTTCCGACAGGTTATGGCTGGGCACAGGAGAAATGATGCACTAATGTGCCTTGTTTTTCCATCAAGTTTGGGTGAGTTGGGCCTAAAATGGTTCGAAAGGCTACCGGAGGAGAGCATCAAGGGGTGGCAACAGTTGGCAAAGACATTTGTCACCAGATTTAAGACAAACGCCAAAACGCCCAACGAAATTGACCATCTCTTGAGAGTAAAGATGGAGCCAGGCGACTCTTTGAAGGTGTGTAATGCTAAGTATTGGAAGACTTTCAACGAGATCCTTGATTGCCCAACTAACCTTGCAATCACTTAGTATAAGCGCGCTCTTCCAGTTGGACATCGACTAAGAGACTCGCTCACAATGAATCAACCATCGACCATGGAATTGCTCATGCAACACATTAATGAGCACATCCGAGTCGAAGATGATGCAGCCGCAGCTACCATGATGGCAAGTCCGGTAGTAGAGAACAAGAGAGTAGTGCGAAAGGTTCACACAGTCGGACAAGATGATGGCCATGCAAACCACCATGGAAGAGATATAGGGAGTTCAGTTTTTGGAAGACGTCTGTAAGAAGGCCGAGGATAAGGGGCATGAAACTCGCAGAATGTAAATGGCCGATCCATTTCCAGAACATCGAACTCTGCCAATCTAAAGTTTTGTTCTTAGTTCTATTTTTGTAACCCTTTTTGCCATTGGCACAATGAAACAAGCAGACCATTTTCTTGAAAATTATTATATTTTTGCCTCGCGAAGAGGATTTAGTGCGGTCCAAGGAGCAACTAACAATCATTTTGATGGAAAGATCAAAATTCCTTGCTGGGTGGATTTTGCTCGGTAAGAGGTTTGTTGATGATTTTATCAATTTTGGAATTCCTTGCCAAATGGATTTTACTCGGCAAGAGGTTTGTTGATGGTTTTAATCAACTTTAGAATTCCTTGTCGAGCTGATCTTGCTCACCAAGAAGCAAGTCGCCGAGCTGACGTTGCTCGCCGACCTTGGAGTTCCTTGCTGAGCTGATCTTGCTCACCAAGAAACAAGATGCCGAGCTGACCTTACTCGCTGACCTTAGTCTTCCTTGCCGAGCTGATCTTGCTCACCAAGAAGCAAGTTCTTGGTAGCGTTGCTTTCGGGCCTTGGAGTTCCTTGCCGAGCTGATCTTGCTCGCCAAGAAACAAGTCGCCGAGCTGACGTTGCTCGCCGACCTTGGAGTTCCTTGTTGAGCTGATCTTTTTCGCCAAGAAGCAAGTCGCGGAGCGGACCATGCTCGCCAACCTTGGAGTTCCTTGCCAAGCTAATCTTGCTCGCCAAGAAACAAGTGACCGAGCTGACCTTGCTCGCCGACCTTGAAGTTCTTTGCCGAGCTGATCTTGCTCGCCAAGAAACAAGTCGCCGAGCAGATCTTGCTCGCCGACCTTAGAGTTCCTTCTCGAGCTGATCTTGCTTGCCAAGAAACAAGTCGCCGAGCTGACATTGCTCGCCGACCTTGGAGTTCCTTGCCGAGTTGATCTTGCTCGCCAAGAAGCAAGTCGCCGAGCTGACTTTGCTTGCCAACCTTAGAGTTCATTGCCGAGCTGATCTTGCTCGCCAAGAAACAAGTCACAGAGTGGACCTTGCTCGCCGACCTTGGAGTTCCTTACTGAGCTGATCTTGTTCGACAAGAAGCAAGTCGCGGAACGAACCTTGCTCGCCGACCTTGGAGTTCCTTGCCGAGCTAATCTTGTTCGTCAAGAAGCAAGTCGCGGAGCGGACCTTGCTCGTCGACCTTGGAGTTCCTTGCTGAGCTGATCTTGTTCGCCAAGAAGCAAGTCGCGGAACGAACCTTGCTCGCCGACCTTGGAGTTCCTTGCCGAGCTGATCTTGCTCACCAAGAAACAAGTCACCGAGCTAACCTTGCTCGCCGACCTTGGAGTTTCTTCCCGAGCTGATCTTGCTCGCTAGGAAGCAAGTTGCCGAGCTGACCTTGCTTGCCGGCCTTGGAGTTCCTTGCTGAGCTGATCTTGCTCGCCAAGAAGCAAGTCGCCGAGCTGACGTTACTCGCTGACCTTGGAGTTTCTTGCCGAGCTGATCTTGCTTGCTGACCTTGGAGTTCCTTGTCGAGCTGATCTTGCTCGCCAAAAAACAAGTCGCAGAACGGACCTTGCTCATCGACCTTGGAGTTCTTTGCCGTACTGATCTTGTTCGCCAAGAAGCAAGTCGCAGAGCGAACCTTGCTCGCCGACTTGGAGTTCCTTGCCGAGCTGATCTTGCTCGCCAAGAAACAAGTCGCCGAGCTGACCTTACTCAACGACCTTGGAGTTCCTTGTCAAGCTGATCTTGCTTGCCAAGAAGCAAGTCACCAAGTTGACCTTGCTTGCTGGCCTTGGAGTTCCTTGCCGAGCTGATCTTGCTCGCCAAGAAGCGAGTCACCGAGCTGACCTTACTCGCCGACCTTGGAGTTCCTTGTCGAGCTGATCTTGCTCGCCAAGAAGCAAGTCGCCGAGTTGACCTTGCTCGCCGGCCTTGGAGTTCCTTGCCGAGCTGATCTTGCTCAACAAGAAGTGAGTCGCTGAGCTGACATTGCTCGCTTACCTTGAAGTTCCTTGCCGAGCTGATCTTGCTCGCCAAGAAGCAAGTTGCCAAGCTGACCTTGCTTGCCGACCTTGGAGTTCCTTGCTGAGCTGATCTTGCTCGCCAAGAAACAAGTCGTAGAGCGGACCTTGCTCGCTGACCTTGGAGTTCCTTGCCGAGCTGATCTTGATCGCCAAGAAGCAAGTCGCGGAGCAGACCTTGCTCGCCGACCTTGGAGTTCCTTGCCAAGTTGATCTTGCTCGCCAAGAAACAAGTTGCCGAGCTGACCTTGCTCGCCAACCTTGGAGTTCCTTGCCGAGCTGATCCTGCTCGCCAAGAAGCAAGTCGCCAAGCTGACATTGCACGCTGGCCTTAGAGTTCCTTGCCGAGCTGATCTTGCTTACCAAGAAGCGAGTCGTTGAGTTGACGTTGCTTGCCAACCTTGGAGTTCCTTGCCGAGCTGATCTTGCTCACCAAGAAGCAAGTCGCCAAGCTGACCTTGCTTGCCGACCTTGGAGTTCCTTGCCGAGCTGATCTTGCTTGCCAAAAACAAGTCTCGGAACGAACCTTGCTCGCCGACCTTATAGTGCTCTGCCGAGCTGATTTGGCTCGCCAAGATGCAAGTTGCCAAGCTGACTTTCCTCGCTAACTTTGAAGGTCCTTACCAAGTTGATTTTTGCTCACCAAGGAAGTTGCTAAGCTGATTTTACTCACCAAGAAGCAAGTTGCCGAGTTGACTTTGCCTGCCAACTTTGAAGTTTCTAAACCGAGCAAAGTGAACCACTAAGAAAAAAGTCTAGCTCGACCTTGTAATGTAATTCCAGTTACGCAAATGCGGACGAAATTAAGGGGCAATTGAGAGGGGAGTTTGCGTTGAACAAACTGGCCAAGCTAGTTGTGACTTGGGCCTTGCCCTGGGATTACGCGACTGAGTTAGCATAGCCAAGGGCGGTTTGACTGAGGTTCTAGATTGTGGCTGAGTTTGCCCGAGGTCTAGAAGTTGGACCGAGCTAGTTGTTTGGCGTGGATCCTTTGCCGAGCTAGGCGAAGTGATGATTCTTCCGACCGGACTAGATGCACCTATTGCATACCAAGGCTGAGCAAGGTCAGCAGGGATGAATGAGCACGAATGAAGAAGTTGGCTAGATGTCCTAGATCTTGACTGATCGAGAGTAATGCGATTCCAAAAGGCGCGTCAATACCGTTTGGCGGTTTGGCCAATATTGTTTTGGCAGTATTAACGTGTACACGTATAAAGAATAGAAAGGGCAGTACAGCCATGAGTCCAGGAAAGGATGAACAGAGTAGCGCGTAGAGGCTATAAAGACTTAGCAGCGCCTCCATACAAGAGGTCTGAATTTCTGGCTACCCACAGCTCCACCTCTCTTGGGTCTTCTCTCTCTTCCTCTCTCTAAAAGTGTGCTAAGTTGACCATCGGAGGGGTATTCCGGTAGCATACCACCGGGTAGCTCACCGTCGTTGTGTTCTCAGGTTGATCGGAGTGAAACGCAGCTTGGACACGAGGAGTACGAAGAGCGACGAATATTTCCTCCCTGCATAATTTGTAATAGATTAATTTTTCCACTGTATGAGTTCTCTGCTTTGCATCTGTTAATTGGAAAAATTACAGAACATGTGGAAATTGTAAAATTGAATAGCCCACTGTATTTGTGCTAGGCTTCTATTAGTAATATAAATAATAATAAATCAGATTCATGATAGTGTATTGGTTTGACTTTTCCTAGGAGATTTGTACACCGCATAGGTTCTTTGTTTCAGTAAATAAAAATATATATTTGTTTGCTACTATTTTCCGAAAACCAAAATTTGTGGTTTTGTTTTTCGTGAATCATAGTGTATCTTTTCAGAATGTGTACATAAGCCCATTGTTGCACTGCATAAATTCATGATGAGGAATTCACATTTATTTAATGGCAGTGCTGCAGAATTCTAATTAGAGCTGTACTGCAGCAGCTTTAATGAGCTGGCCACATAAAAAAAAAAAAAAAAAAAAAAAAACAATGAGGTAAAGAACAAAATATGGGGAAGAAAAAGGCAAATTAATGCTCCATTAGCGCTCTCTTTTTAGAGGTCTAAATCATTTTTCTTTATTTAAATATTAATACATTTTGCATGCTGTGTAGTCTTAGTATAAGGTTATAATTTTATGTGCAAGATACATGCTACATGTTTAATTTCTAGTTTCTTACCATGAGTTGCATGTTTCTTTATTTTATAGTTTTAGAATATAATTTGCATGCTCATGATTGTTTAAATGTTTTAGTTAAAATTGGCATGCTAATAATTTTATACTTTTCTAGTATAATAAACATGTTCATTATTTTCTAGATCATAGTCTAATTCACATAATTATTAGATTCTATATTTGTAGGATACTTTGCATGTTCTTTATTTTCTAGATTTTAATTTATGTTACTTCTAGAATTAGTTGCATGTTAATTGTTAGAATTATTTAGTGTTTATTGTGTAATAATTTCATATGTAACTCTTGCCTATTAATTTTAATTTAATTTTTGGAGTTATAAAGTTTTTGTTATAACTTGTCTAACATTTTAATTTTTTACTTAATTATGCTATTAAATAAATTGCTAAAAGGTTTTAAATAATTTCTTACTTTTACAGTTTTTTTTCTTCCAATTATTTGTTTTATAGTTTGTTGTGCTTTTCTGCTAACTTTGTTTTACATGAATACCTATGCGAAAAGGAATGGAAAAAAAAATACAAAATCAAATGAATACAATTTGGGACTATAAAACTAAAAATTTGGACTACAAGCTTTTTGTTGAATAGAAATACCTAAGTGTGGAAAGGAATTATAAACCAAAATAATCCTTATTTTGATTGGTTAATTTCTTTATATTTGAAGCAACTTTTTGCTTGAGTTCTAGCAGTGGTTAAATTACCAATCTTTATTGAAGCAAATTTGTTTGCTTGTAATTTTGAAAGCATTTTATTTGCTTGTAAATTGTTGTAGCAATTTTTAATTGCTTGTAATTTGGTGAACAATTTTTAATTGCTTGTAAGTTTTGGAACTTGGTTTGTTTTAACTTAGTTTATTCCTTGGAAAACTTAATTCTAAATTTATTTCCCATGGACTAGGAGTCAACAGGCTCTTGAAAATTTTGTTTAAGGTTAACTGGGTCTTAAGTGGAATCAGTGTGACCCCTCTAGTCTTCTTGAAAACTTTCCTGACCATGTTTGATTCTAGAGTAAGTGGTGAGACTAGTTTTGAATTAAATTTCTGACTTTGAAATTTTCAAGTGTTAAGTTTAGTTTTTGGAAACATAGAACAGTGAAATCTGTTGTATTTTTCAGAAATGGCAACTATAACTGATACTGCTAATGTTGGTGGGGATCAGAACCCCGGGTCAATTGGCTTGCCAACCCCTGTTGTGACCTTTGTGCTCAATCTAGTTGTTGTGACCTCTCCAATTAATCCTGTTGCTATTTCTGCTGTTTCAGGAGGACCACTCAACCATCATGAACGCCTGGAGAAGTTCACTAGAGTGAATTTCAATAGATGGCAGGAAAAGATACTGTTCAACCTAACTACTTTTAACCTTGTGAGGTTTTTGAGTGAGGATCCACTAGTCGTGGAGGAGAATGAGCAAAACAAGCAGAAGCTCATGGCTTTAGACGTTTGGAAGCAGTTGGAGTTCCTTTACTAGAACTATATTCTGAACAGCTTGGTAAACACACTATGGGATGCTTTGGACAAGAAATCAGCAAAAGAGCTGTGGGATGCTTTGGACAAGAAGTACAAAACCAAGGATGCTGAGGCAAAGAAATTTATTGTTGGCCGATTTTTGGACTTCAAAATGGTGGACTCTAAAACTGTCATTAGCCAAGTCTAAGATTTTCAAGTAATTCTACACGAGATTCATGCAGAATGAATGTTGCTGAGTGAATTATTCTAGGTAGCTACTTTGATTGAGAAGCTGCCTAATGGCTGGAAAGACTTCAAAAATTATTTGAAGCATAAGCAAAAAGAGATGACAGTCAAAGAGCTCGTTGTTAGGCTTTGAATTGAGGATGATAACAAGAAGAAATGAGGGAGTACCTCCACTGTGAAAGAAAATATAGTTGAGCATGGCCAATCCTCAAGGGTCAAAAAAAATCCACCAACCAACCAAAGCTCAAAGTTGGGGGTTAGAGGTGGTGTCTTCAAAAGGCCGGTCTACAAGTCGCAAGAATCTACTTTTAGGTTCAATAGAAAGTGCTTCAACTGTGGAAGCGATGAGCATAGAGCAATTGATTGGTGCAAGAAGAAAAAGCCTTATAAGAAGAACCCTCACAAGACGAACCCTTCACAGAACAAAAGCAAGGTTTACATGGCTGAGATGGAGGATCTGTCTTAATATGTGGATGACATGCATCTATCTACTGTCGTCTCTGAGATGACATGATGGGGTCCAACCTGAAGGAATGGTGGGTTGACACTAGGGCCACTCGCCACATCTATGTCGACAAGAAGATGTTCACAATTTTCGAACCGGTTTCAAATGGTGAGAAGTTGTTCATGGAGAATTCTGCAACCTCAACTGTTGAGGGTAAAGGCAAGGTAGTCCTAAAGATGACTTCAGGAAAAAAGTTCATTTTGAACGATGTCCTGTTTGTGCCGGACATTTGTAAGAACCTTGTCTCGGGGTCTCTCTTAAGCAAGCATGACTTCTGCATGGTGTTTGAGTTTGATAAGGTCGTGTTGATGAAGAGTAGAGTCTATATGGGTAAAGGTATATGTTGGGTGGTATGTTTAAGCTCAATGCAATGACTATTATCGCTAAGATGAATGAGAAAACTTCTTTTTCTGCTTATATGTTTGAGTCTCCTAAATTTTGGCATTGTAACAACCCAAACCCGCCTCTATAGGTTTAGCGTCATAACTGGCCAGTAATCCTTGGATTACCAAAGGTCTCTGAACAGAATAACACATAAAAAGGGCTGCGAAAGCAAATATAAAACATACATAGTCTATTGAGTCGTGCAGACATAGATGGGACATAAATTTAAAACTTTATGTACACACATGTGACGTCATATTTACATTCGTCTTACGTCACGCACACACATTTACAAATAAAACCAAAAGGGGACTTAGCCTAATATACGAATAAACAAAAACTTGTTCAAATTTTACAAAAGAAAACGAAGTCTTAAACAGTTCACAAAACATGATCACTTGACTTTTTTCGGAACCTCCACGGGAGGCACAAAGGTTGGCCGACAAAACAGAATTCCAGGCGATTATCATTAAGCTTGGCCACACGCTTGGTCACCTATATACATAAATAATTCAATGAGTGGAAGCCCAGTGAATAATAACAGAGTAAAGGTATTTAATTGAATGATGTCCTATATCAGATTCGAAAAATAGATTCATTTTTATTTCAGAAACAGAAGCAGATCCATATTCATGTTCTTGTTCAAATCATATACAGAAGTCAAGATTCATGCTTAGTCATATGTGGTACATATATTAGCGTTAACAGAACAGATACAGAACAGATAGTCGTTATGAGTAACCAATTCCATAAAGGAACATCCAAATTCGGGTAATAGAAAATAGATATGCTGAGCTCCAAGATGAGCCTCCGATATGGGTAACAAATTACAAATATAATAAGTTCCATAATGGAACCTTTGATATCGGGTAACAACTAACAGATATGTTAAGGATGCCACGAATACATTTCAAAAATTGGACAATCATTCATTGTACATAACATAACATTTCAGAAAACAAATCTTATTTCATCATATAGAAAATAAATAAAGTTGAACATAACTTTACTAAGTTATTACTCACAGTTGGCTCCAAAAGCAGATAGACAGAGCAGACAAATCGAATAGCCTACGATGCATGACCTACACAACCACATAGTGGATACATATTGAACACATGTGTCACATATATTAAATTTATTATTCCTCTTTCATGATGTGTGTTCCTAGCTTTTATCCTCATTATTATGTCTTAATTAAGGCTTAGGAATGCCTAAGATGCAATGAGGATGCCAAAATGTAACTTGAAACACTTAGTCAATTTTTCAAAAATAGGGTAGTTTGCTCGAGCATAACTTCTGTTGCTCGAGTGGCTTGTAAAGTCTGCAAAAGTACTGGTTCCATGATTTTTCCGCTTGATGAACGCTCGACGGTCGCTTGAGTGCAAGACCGAGTAAAAAAGGTCTCCGCTCGAGCGTAACTTTGGTCATTCGAGCAGTCTGCAAAAGTTTGTAAAACTTCTGGGAGCTCTCATTTTACGCTCAAGTGCAACTTTGGTCGCTTGAGCGGAAGGTAAAAAATAAGGGTGGCCACTCGAGCGTAAAGTTCTGCCACTGTGATAATCCAACCCGTATTATGCTTAATTATGTATGTGATTATGTGTTTGATATGAATTTGTAAGTTTAAGTATATGAATTATGTGAATTTGGAATAATATCTGTTGAATGTAGGAATATCTATTGCAATTGAAACTTTGAACTGAAAATTAAAAGCCTTAGAGGTGCGATAAACCAAAACTGACTTCACATTTGTGATTAGCATGATTTTTAGAGCCTTCGGTGAAATTTTGAAAAATTATGATTCGTAATGTTTAATTGGCCTAATTTATATATCTCTAGCCCTCTTGTGTTCTTCATTCTTGTTGAGACTTGCTAGAGAGTGTGTTAGAGAGAGAAGAAGAGAAGAAGCTAGGATCTTGCTAGATTTTCAAAGGACAAACCCTAGATTGAAGCTATGGTGTGGAAATTACTTGAAATCTTTGTCTTTAACTTATCTTTGGCATGAATCAAGAAGAAATTGGAAATTTTGAGCTCAGGTTTTGAGTTGTGCAATAAGTTGAACTAAATAAAAGAAATAGAACCTTAATCTCTTCATTTTTGTTTGATTTGAGTTCAATCTTATAATTAATCCATGAAATAAACTCTAGTTGGTTCATACAACTAAAATTTGTTGGCAGATTCACTATATTCTTTTGAACTTGAAGATGTAAATTATGAATATATGAAATAGATGAGGCCATGAATCTAATGGTGAGATAAGATTGATGCGTTTGATGTGGAATTATACCTAAGTAATTATATCATGTTTTTAAGTGAGTTTTTCTTGATTTGGACATGGAAATGAGTTTGCGAAGTTTGCATCTTTGTACCATTTTCGAATTGTCTAATTTTGCCCAGACCACACGAGCGGCCACGAGCTCCGCACGAGTGGAACATGAAGAAAAATAGAGGTTTTCATTCTACTCTCTGGGTGCTCGAGCGGATTTGGGTTGTATGAGGGGTGAAGACTTCTGTACGTGCGGAACCCTGTTTCAGCCCAACTTCAAAAAGGCATATCTCCTTCATCCGGACTCCGTTTTAAGCGATTCTTGAGCCTAAATTCAATCCTTGGAAGTCTAGTTTCTAATGGTAGGGGTCTCACATCCGAAGTCTAAGTACAAAAATAGATATGCTCAAATTAGTTAATGTTATTTATTTGTTTTTAACCGTTTCATGCCATTTCTGACCCTAACTTAGTTTCCTTGCGCTTCTTACTATTTCCTTAAACCTTAAATACATAAACATGATATTTTCAATAAAAAAATGAAATTATTGTAGGAAACATTAATCTAAGTCATGAACATTTAGGGCCATTTAAAGTACATCTTTAGCACATTCTTTGTACGTGATTCACATGTAGAGAAGATTTGCATTAAATGCTTGGGAGAAATTAAAGAATGGGAAACGATTGAACAGATATGTAACGAATAAATCGATTGAGTGAATTGAAGGCAATGTGTTTTGAAATGCTATGCTTGGTTGTGTTTTTGCAGGCTAAGTCGTTAAGGAGTATCATCCGATCAAGCATTGTGAGTAATTTTGTTGTAACGGTATTTGCATACGAAATACTTTGGCATTGTGAAACTTATGCTTTGTATAAATTATGCTCCTTGACGAGTGTTTCCGAAATGATAAAATATGCTTGAAATCTTCAGAGTAATTATGCCATGGCAAGTTTCTAAAAGAATGTTTTGATAAGAATGAATGAGTTTCCTCTTGAGCAATGATTATGATAAATTTGGAAAATATACTTTGACCCTCTGTAGCTGTTATTTGTCTATGATCCGTCTTGGACGTTTTGTACAAGCTAATGATTCACTACAAACGTTCTGTATGATGTCAATCTTTGACGATTGTCCTATATGGTAATTCAGCAAGTTAATTAAGGCCTAAATCACGGTGAGTAATAGTATTATAAAGATACGTTCTTAAATAATCATTTTGACCTAGGTACGGTGACTTATTTTGAAATTGTGTTTGAATTGAAATGAATGAGTTTTATGAATGTTATACGACATGTGCAATATGGACCTAAGGTCGTTCCGTTTATGCTACGATGTGCTTAGGCCCGATGCTGTTTTGATATATGATTGGATTTTGTTATATGCTGGGCCTGAGGCCTTTTGATATATGATTGGGTTCGAGGCTGTTTTGTTATATATTGGGCCTGAGGTCGTTTTGATATATGATTGGGCCCGAGGTCATTTTGTCATATGTGGGCCCCAGGCCGTTTGCATCATGTGTTAGGCCTGAGGCTGTTCTGTGGACTTGAGGTCGTTTTGTAAATGTGATTAAAAGAAAAGAATGAACTTCGCTATTTGGTAAGGTACGAAAGGATCAATGAACGGTATTTGATACTATGTGCTTTTGAAACGAGTTTAAATATGTCAAGATCTTTATATTGATTAAATAAGACATGCGGCTCATTCATTTAACCCTTTACATGGAGATTACTCATTAGGCTTCCAGCTCACTCTATTTATTTATATGTATATAGGTGAGCATCAGGGAGTTCCACATTAGAGACTGCATCGGACTCAGCCTTTTGTAAAGCCACCCAAGTTGCACCTCTACGTCGGGGCAATAGTGTTGTTTTTGGCCAAGCTTGAGAAGCTTGGGTTTTGTGTAGTCTATGATTTGCTTCTGGGTTACATATACGTAATGAATGTGTGTAAATGTTATGGCATATGGTATGAAGTGTGATGTGAGATATAAGATGTATGTTTCTGATCATGGCATGTATGCACAGCTCAATGGACATATTTCATAATTGCTTCCGCTACAAGCCCCGTACATTTAAATATATTTTTATAATTCTGTTTAATGCCGTAGGTAATTTCATGATTACTGTTTGGTTATGTCCTAAACCTCTAGGGGTGGGTTTGAGTCGTGACAACTGCTCGAGCCAACCCCTAAACTCTACAAAAGTACTGGGAGCTCGCATTCTTCGTTCGAGTGTAGACTTCACCGCTTGAGCGGAGGGTGCAAATTTTGGAATTTCCAGATTGATGTTTAAGCTTCAAAACTCAAATTCAAACCAACAAAACACATCCTTTTGGGCCCAAAACTTGAGGAAACATATGTGAACTTGTAAAACATGGTGAATTCAAAATCATTTCGCAAAATCAAAGCCCAAAAGCATGCCGATTGTGTAAAATCAAACTTAGAACTTAAAGAACATAACATGAAGATAACATGCATGAATTGTCTTGGCTTCAAAGTTTTCAAAACATGATCAAATAAGGTGTTTAACTCAAATACACGTTGAATTCTTAGAACAAAGCCAAAATGAGAACATGCAAGAGGAAATTCTTTGAAAACAACTTCAAAATCATGAGAATTATGCACACATGTTTGATATGGATAGAATCTCTTCATCTTTAGTTCAATTTATGTATTACTCCACTTATTCACTAGAATTTCTTGCACTAATGTCTTGAATGCAAAGCTTAAGGACAAAATTCTTACCTATAAGCTTTAACTCCTTGAATTCTTGAATGATTCCTCACAAATCCTCAAGTTCTAGCTAGAATCTAAGCTAGTTCCTCTCAATTTCCCTTCTTCTATTTGTTGAACTTGAATCTCACCTCTCTTACTCTCTCTCCACGTTTTGTTGTCAAAAGATGATGAAGTGTGTGTGGCATGAGACAACATTAAGCTTATATATGTGCCATTAGTGAGATTAATTAATCCTTGCTTAGATTAAACAATTATATTCATTTTATTTTAATTATTTGTCTCTGAATCGAATTTCACTTAAACCTACCATAAAATTCTAAAAATTCCAAATAACACATAACCTAAGTCAATTTCGTGTTCAGATGTCGATAAGGCCCTCATTTTACGAAATAGAAATTCAAACAGATCTTTCTACAACAAACAGATATAAACACAAATAATGCAATACACATGTAATTAATTTAGAATTTCTTCTTAATTACTTATTAGGCATTTTTAATAATAGGTTATAGGCTAATCATAGGTCGGTGTTGTTACAGGCATGGTAGACTAGGTCATGTGAATTTTGACTCTTTGCGTAGATTAATCAAGTTAAATCACATACCATCTTTCAAGATTAATCCAAATCACAAGTGTGAAACTTGTGTTGAAGCAAAATTGACTAGGACTTCATTTCATTCTGTTGAAAGAAGTACCGACCCTTTAGATTTAGTGCATAGTGATGTGCGTGACTTGAAAGTCGTACAATCACGTGGTGGCAACAAGTATTTCATCTTTTTTGTTTATGATTGTATTAAATATTGTTATGTGTATTTGCTTAAAAGCAAAGATGAGGCAATTGATAAATTTATTCTTTTTAAGAATGAAGTTGAGAATCAACTAAGCCAAAAGATTAAGGTTTTAAGAAGTGATCGTGGTGGAGAATATGAATCACCGTTTATTGAGATTTGTGCTCAATCTAAAATTATCCACCAAACTACAATGCATTATTCCCTTCAGTCAAATGGTGTTGTTGAGCGAAAAAAATAGGACATTAAAAGAGATGATGAATGCAATGTTAATAAGTTCTGGGTTGCCACAGAACTTATAGAGGTAATGATTCTCTCCGCGAATTACATTCTAAATAGAATACCTTGGAAGAAACTGAACAAGACGTCATATCAATTATGGAAAGGGTGTAAGCCTTCTTATAATTTCCTACGAATGTGGAGGTGTCTTGCACAAGTAGTGGTACCTACACCCAAGCGGGTTAGAATAGGTCCGAAAACTGCGGATTGTATATTTTTTGGTTATACACAAAATAGTAGTGCATATAGGTTTCTTGTGCACAAGTCTGATAGTTCAGATATACACAAGAATACCATAATGAAGTCAAGAAATGTGTCCTTCTTTGAGGACGTGTTTCATTGCTAAACCCGAAGAGATGATCAAAGTTCTAAGAAAGAACTTGAAGATGATGCTAGTGATAGTGATCAAGATGGGGAGGTAGATGAGCCAAGAAGGAGTGAAAGGGCTAGGACTTCCAAGTTCTTTGGTCCGAACTTCTTGACTTATATGTTAGAGGGAGAACCTTGAACTTTCCATGAAGCTATGACTAGAAGCGATTAAAGTGAAATTTACTCCATCTTACAGAACCATACCTGGTAGTTGGGTGATCTACCCCCAGGCAGTAAGGCCTTAGGGAGTAAGTGGATCTTTAGAAGAAAGATGAAAACGGATGGGTCAATTAATAAGCATAAAGCTAGACTAGTTATCAAAGGATACATGTAGTGAGAAAGCTTGGATTATTTTGATACGTATTCTCCTATGACAAGGATAACATCTATTCGTATAGTGATTGTGATTGCTTTACGTGGTCTAGAGATACATTAGATGGATGTAAAGCCAGCTTTCTTAAATGGAGATTTAGATAAAGAAGTCTACATGGAGCAACCTGAGGGGTTTTTAGTTCCATGGAAAAATAAGAAAAGTCTGTAAACTTATGAAATCATTGTATGGTTTAAAGCAAGCTCCTAAGCAACGTCATGAGAAGTTTGATAATGCTATATTGTCAAATATGTTTAGAATCAATGAGTGTGACAAATGCGTATATGTTAAAGACACTGACAGAGGTTATGTCATTTTATGTTTAAACGTTGATGACATACTTATTGTTAGTACACTACAAAAAATTAAGGTTTTAGAGACCAAAATTTAGGGACAAAATTATTTTTTAGGGACCAAATATTTTTGTTGCGAAAAGTATCGTTATTATATTTTTAGCAACGAAAATTAAAAATTAGTGATAAATTATTATCTTTTCGGGACCAAATCTTTTGTCTCCAAAAATAAACCTTTTTTAGACTAAAGTATTTTGTCCCTAAAAGTGTATTTATTAGTGATGTTTTTAAAATTTTGTTCCTAAAAGTCTTGTTTTTGACCTTTTGGGACGACCTTTTAGCGATTATCCTCACGATGATAAAAATTGGTCCTTAAATATCTTTTGCAACAAAATAATCACTTTTAGGGACCAAAAAATTTAGTCTCTAAAACTCTTATATGTTGTAGTGGTAGTAATGATGAAATGATTAGAACAACCAAGAGATTGTTAAACTTTAAGTTTGATATGAAAGATATGGGCCTTGCAGATGTAATTCTGGATATTAAGATTACCAAAACATATGATGGTATTATACTTTCTCAATCTCACTATGTTAAGAAGATACTTAAGAAATTTGGTAAATCAGATACAATTGTGTCAAAGACACCGGTAGACTTGAGTCTACACTTGACTAAGAATAATGGTAAGAGTGTCTTTCAGCTAGAATATTCTCGGGTCATTGGGAGTTTGATGTATCTAATGAGATGAGTTATACAAGGTCAGATATAGCCGACTCTGTTAGCAAGCTTAATAGATACACGAGTAATCCAAACGCTACTCATGAGAAGGACATTATGCGGGTGTTAGGTTATCTACACTATAACCGAGCTTATGGGCTGCATTATACCAGATACCTAGTGATACTAGAAGGGTATAGTGACGCTAATTGAATATCTGATATAAAGAACTCCAAATCCACTAGTGGTTATGTATTTACCCTCGGAAGGACAGTCATGTCTTGGAAATCTTCCAAGCATACGTGTATATCGAGATCAACGATAGAATCTGAGTTATTGCTTTGGATAAAGCAACTGAAGAAGTTAAATGGCTTCGCCAGTTCGTTGAAGATATTCCACATTGGCCAAAACCTGTGCTTGCTATCTGTATTCATTGTAATAGCCAATCAGCGATTAGACGGGCACAAAGTAATATGTATAATGGAAAGTCTAGACATATCTGTTGTAGACATAATTCCATACGACAACTACTCTCTAATGGGATTGTCTCTCTAGACTATGTAAAGTCTAAGGACAACATTGCGGATCTACTAACCAAAGGGTTAACTCGAGAGTTAGTAGAAATGTCATCAAGAGGAATAGGGTTAAGGCATTTAGTAAATGTTATCGGAATGAAAAACCCAACTTGGCTGACTAGAGATCCCAAGATCAAAAGACAACCTAATTGCATGTAACGGGTGAATCATTGAAGCGGTATCCTCTTGCCCATTCCTTTATACAGTGATACCCTGTGGGGGTGGAAGGTAAAGCTAATGCTTTTAATAACCTAAGTGATGTGAATAATCAACTGTGGTATAGTGAGATACCTTATATAGGTCACCTATGTGAATGCGAAGTGGGGCTACTTCTTTAAGAATTGGTAAGGCCGAATTCTTTAAAAACACTTACTAAACTAGGCCAGTGTTTCAAGGCCATATCGAACACACCAGTAAGAACAAGAACAATGGTTGGGCTAACTCCTGTGTGAGGTCTATTGTCTCGGTTTACACAAACAGCAGAACAGTTCATGATATCACGTTCACTGGTCAGCCAATAAATCTAATAGGCTTTCACTATGAAAAGTTCAAGGCCAACAATTACTTTTTCTAATGCATGGTTAGTCTGTGTGCTCTCTCCTCGAGTCTTGTTGTTAAACGCTGTTTGTTTTTCTTTATTCGGTCAATTTTTATTCATGTGGGGGATTGTTGGAAAAAAATGATTTTATGGTGACTTTAATATGAAATTAAAGTAGGTCCCAACCACCGGTTGAGATGCGATCAAATGGGTTTAGACTCTTTGTAACAAGATCTTTACATTACAAAAAAAAATGACTAAAAACCATTGAGAATTGAATGAGAAATTGTCTCATAAAGTTGGCCTCATGAATGAGTTATTGGGAATAGTGTATAACTACCTATCCCATATTGATTGTAGAGGAAAACATTGATAGGTATTTCAATCCCAAGTTTTGGATAAAGGCATGAGCCCTTTGTGGAATCCAAATTTTTCAAAGGAAAGGAGTTATGGATGCTTCAAGATGGGCTTGGACCAAAACTATGGCCCAAGTTGGTTATGCAAAAATTGTCACATGCGCGCGCATTGCCCGCACTCCCAGACTAGGTCTGGGTTCGGGTCCATGGTTCGTGCTCCGTCGATCGTGGATCATGGGACTTGGGCTTGGGCTTAGGCTTGAAAATTAAGGTTTGAGGTTTGCTAGAATGGGTTTGGTTTGGGCTTGACTGAATTGAGGGGCCATCAACCTAATTTTTTTTTTGGACTAAGTTTGTTAGGTGGCTGCTAATATAGATATACACATATGTGTCTATTGTGTGTATTATTTCCCATCAATTTTGGTGTATTACTCCATTAGCTTCGTAAGAGTAATTGGGCAGTTTTGACTGCACTTGTTGCCAGCCTTCATAGTTGGGATGCTCCTCCTCTCTTCCCTATTGTGTATAAAAGAAGACCAATCTCTTTGGTTTTCTACACATAAATCCTTTGCTCTCATATTATAGTCAGTCTGCTCTTATAATATTCTTCTTCCTATGCGAGAAAGTGCTACCATTGTCAGTTCGCCGGAGCTAAACAGAAGGTGTTTCTGCGTTAGTGAGTTCGAATTGTCGTATCCTAGGAGACAGATGCTGACATACCTCCAGTCCCTACGGTGAGACGGTGAATCTGTTTTAAGGAGATTGTGGTACTACACAGGTTTCGATTTACATTCTTTTCTTGTTTTATCTTGTTATGTATTTCTGTTCTTCTAGTTGTAATTTCTAGCATGATTACTTGTTCTATATTGTTCAATTTAATTAAATATGAATCCGTTTATTTTTATTTAAATATAAATCAATCTGTACAACATCCACCAATGTACATCTTTCTTTGAGAGTAAAAAAATTCAACCCTATGGTGAATATAATAGTAAAACAATAATCATCCCCTATAGAAAACAATTTAGAGACAAGGTCATAAATAAATTTTCTTCAACCATTTTAATTAATCAATTCATAAACAAATGAGTTTAGGGACCACAAAGTCCACAAATGTCCACTGTGAACTAAAAGTGTATTTGGTTTATTGATTTGGGTAGAGATTTGAAAAATGAAAGGAAAAATGTGTTTGAAATATAGATATATTTTATTTAAATTTCACCTATTTTTTTTCTTTTTTCTTTTCAAATTTCTATACAAATCCATGAACCAAACACAATACAAGTGTTAATACAAACATACAAAGACTAGCCAACACACTAGGGACCACATTTTTCTTCAACCAGTAAAGTAGTGAATAAAATAATCGAACAAAAGTTACATTTGATCCAAGAAATTGTTCTAGAAACCCACACATAGAACCAAACAAACAAACAAAATGATAAATTAATAAATTATTGTAAAAACCATACACACAAACAAAGGTAATCAATTTTTATAAAATATTGCAAAGTTATGCTTTACCTGATGAATGCGCACCTTTGTCTTCCATTCCTTACAATTCGTGACTCACTTTTGAAGTGTAGGGATCAAAGTGTCAGTTGATCTAACCCTATTCCCTTCCAAAAGCGTAAGGGGTTAAAAGTCATAATTTGATGTGTAAGGACCAAAGTGAGATTTTATGTACAGTACAGGAGTGCAAACCATAATTCACCTTATATTTATCAATGTAGTGGTGAAATTTATCATTCTAATGATTGTTTATGTATTAGCAGTACTTATTGATAAATTAGTCCTATATATATAGGACTGACCTGTAACTATCCTATCCTTATTTTTATTTAGGCCTATTTTTTATTTATTATTATTTTTTTGAACTGGGAGAATTAATGTGAAAAAGGAAAGTTTAAGAATGTTTTTATTTTAAAAAAAACTGGGTATTGTGGGGCTACTTTTAAAAAGATTTACGGGTGTTTGGAAAGTAGTTTAGAAATTAAAATAATTAATAAAGACAAAATAAATTAAAATAGTTAATAAGATAAAATGTCATAGCCAAATCATAATTATTTCACTTTTTCTCTTACAAACTTCCCAAGCATAAAATGTCATAGCCAAATCAATTACAAAAAAAGCTAACAAACTTCCCAAGCATAACTTTTTTTACAAAGTTAAAATAGCCAAAAAAGCCAACTGAAATAGCCAACTTCCCAAACGAGGCCTTAATCATGTTCATTCTTTTAAAAATAAAAATAAAGGGTAAGTATCATCTAGTTTGAATCAGTTTTCAATGAAACAAGGATCGATCCATTGCTCAGGGTTCGTAAAAATTAGAACCAAACCAAATTATTAAAATTATGGAACCAATTCAAGCCAAATCATTTAAACATAGTTCGGTTTGGTTTGGAACCCCAGTTTCACATAATTTGTTGATAAGAAATATCATATAACATTTTCAAAAAAATTCAACCTATCATAAATTTTAAAAATAATAATAATATATCCATCAAATAAACTACTCTTATAATGTTCACCAGTTAAGTAAAAATATAATATTAAGCAAACATTGATCAACATTAATTTACTATGATTTTTTGAAACATTAACTTTCAAAACATAAACATATACATTGTTCTATCATTAACTTAAACAAACAAAAAATCTAGCAAATAAATATATATGGTTTAAGTTATATAGTCCAGTTCAGTTCAATTTGGAACCGTGGACCTAAATTCGAAATCGATCCACGAAGACCTATTCTCCAATCTTCCAAATTAGAATCGAACCACGAATTAAAAAAACCAAACCAACCCTACCAAATTAGTTTGAATCGGTTCGATTTATAGATTTTTCAATTTTCTTACTTAACCTTAATAAAAATAATTCAATTTAGTCACATTTGTCAAGTGTACCATTTACTTATTGACAATGCATTAGTGTAAGTGTTATAAATTGTATTATTCTATAGGTGTGTTGTGCACTAATTTAAGGTCTCGTTGGTAAAGTTATTATGGTGAAGAGGTTTGGAAATACTCCAGAATCCAGTCAGACGTCTTTAATCCTCTGATTGCTACTTGAAAAAGGGATGAACACTCCGGTCGGGGGTACCGGAATTAGTACTCCGATGGAGAAGTCAATATTCTCTCTTGTTTACTTCTATTTCAAGTTATCTTCTTAATTCACACATACCTCTCTTTGGCTGATCCTCTTCCTTTTATATTACTCTCCTGGGGCCCGCCATTTCATTATCATATCTGGGACCCCTTGGTATGTCAGAAATCTATTCAGCAAACTCAGCCCATGGGCTGGATTTTACTCGGCCTTGTTCTTGTTTAAAAAGGTTTGATTATGCCGAGCTGGCCTTACCATCGTTCTCGATGCTCTAATTGAGCCTCTTGAGCGCATATTTATTCGGCTCCCACAATTCCCCCCAAACACCTGAATAAAACATTTACTCGGCTTGTTTGGTTTCTCAGCCAACCAAAGCAAGAGCTTTCGAAAGGTAGATACGGCGGTTGCACTCATTTTCGTATTGATTCGTCAGAGCCGTCAGAGCAGACGCACAACTTAAATCATTACAGCTTCCCGGCCCTTCGTATTTAACATTCATTTAATGCGTTTTGAAATGTGTACCTCTGTATAGTTTTGAATCGAAAAGCCATTGACATTTTTCATGCCCGTATACTCTCGAATTGGAAAGTTACTGTTAACCTTCAAGCATCCTTCGTATTAACTTCCTTTCAGACCTCTGTAACCTCACCTCTTACTATTAATCTCCTTCCTTGTTCTATAAGTCCTCTCTCTCTCTTCTCATTCTATACCTCATTCCAATTTCCCTACTTATTTTTGCTTTTGTTTTTTGTATACACTATTTTCGTTTCGTCTCGAATGGCGAGGCATTTGAAAGCCCTTCTTTCTGAGGATCAAGTTGCAGGTTTCCGTCGTCATTTTTCCATCCCAGATGACGTTCATTTATCCCTTGTTCCAGACAATGTAGTGGACATGGAGAGGGCTGACACTAGCACTATTAATTTTTCTCTTTTGGCCATCACAGAGGGTGGAGTTCGATTCCCCCTCCATCTTCTTCTTAGGACAGTCTTGCGTTACTGGGGATTAATTCCCTTCTAGCCAAACGTGAACTTCTACCGTATTGTTATAGGCATAATGGAATTAAATCGCTGACTGGGTCTTAACCTAGGAGTCCCAGCTATTCAACACTACTATGTTATGGCGAAATCATCTGGTCGGCAAGGCCGTTATTTTTTAAGAGCCAAGAACGTTGACCATCATTTGGTAACCATGCTCGCCAGTTCTGGTAAAAGGGTTGATGATGTCATGGTCACCGTCTGAGGTAATTAGGAATTCAGCAAGGGAGAAGATCGCCAAGATCCAATTCCCAGGCAAAAGGGCGAACTAGATTGTGGACTAGAATTGCTAATGTCTTAAAATAAATGATTTATTCGGCTTATATACTATTGTGATCATTTGTCTTTTGCCGGCAACGATTTGAAATGAGCATTGTTGTCTGAGGACGAAGCCATTTTGGACCAAGTGAAGACGGTCCTTAATTACATAAGCCGTGCAAACCTCCAAGGACAAGGGCATGCAGCCCACATCTTATTGAGATACGACACAACTTACTCCACTTTTTCAAAGAATAGATAATATTCCTATCTTGGGCCACGAGCGGCGACTTTGCGCGCTCATCTTCCCTAGGTACAAAAGTTTCAGGGACATTGGCATCGAAGTTTCTTACGCCGGTGAGGAAGCTGGTGAAGAGATACAGTTTGAGGGCTACACGGGGGACTAGGAGTTGAACAGAGAAATTGAGTTGGCGTTTGAGAATATCGGCTCAAACCAATTCGCTGACCTTCCTTCTAATTCTTAGTTACACCAGAGGACGATATCTTCATGTAATGACCCTCACCACTGATTACCGATTTCCTACCGAATACTGATAAACTGAGATTGATTATGATAAATAATGAATCAATTGAAATACTGAACTGACTGACTGAAAACTGAAACTGAATCGATTGACTGTATCTATTTAATTGCATGTTTATCTGCTTCCTGTTTGATTATCTGTTTGTATTTTCATGTTTAAATTGTTAATTGAAGGCCTTATCGATGGCCGAACCCGAGATCGATTAGTGTTTTATGATCGTCATAATTTATATGATTTTATGGTGTATTTAATTGAAAACTGATCTGGTATGATTAAATTGGACCTATATTGATCAATTGCATAGCTTGCCTTATTTACATGTTTGCCATTGTTAGTGGCCCACTATATGAACCATATTTGAGGCTTTGTTATACACTTACCAACACATTTCATCAGCCACATTGAGAGCTCTAGCCGACCAAGGAAGAGAGAGAGAGAGAGAGAGAGAGAGAGAGAGAGAAATAAGAGAATTGTGAAATCAACTAGGAGAGTGGCTTGAATTTTGGTAGAATTGAAGGTTGATAGCAACATTGAGCTCCCACACCTTAAATTCAAGACTTAGGTAAGAATTCGCCTTCTCATTGTTGTGTTTAAGTTCCTTCTAGCATGGATCATGGTAGTTTAAAGAGTTAAGGCATGAATTGGTTCAAAAGTGTTGAATTAGAGCTAAATTGTTGCATGCATGTACATATCTCACATTATTGAGGTTGTTCTTCAAAGATTTTCACATGCATGTCCATGTTTTGAGAATAGTCCATGGTTTCACCATATTTTGAAAGATTTGGCTCTTTAGAGCATGAATTTGAAGCTTTGAATTGGTTTAAATCCATACATGTTGCATGTTCAATCTTGTTCATGAAATTGGTTTGAAATTGAGTTTTAATTAAACACCCTTGGGCTTTGATTTATCAAATTGACCTTGGTAACATGTTGTTTTAAGAGTTTACTTGTGTTTTCCAGAAATTTGGCCCAAGAGGATCGAATTTAGTGTATTTAAACTTGATTTTTGGCTTGAAGGTGCAATCTGGGTTTTCTAGATTTTGCACTCCCGCTCGAGCAGGGGAAGTGGCGCTCGAGTGGGGAATTCGAGCATCCAGTACTTTGCACTGCATTACAATTCGCTCGAGCGGGGTTTTTGGCGCTCGAGCGGAACCTTGTGTCTTGCGCTCGAGCGGGTATCGAGCGCCCGATCGAGCGTAATTTTTGAGTATCCAGTACTTTTTGGTCCGCTCGAGCGGGAACGTTTACGCTCGAGCGGGGACCTTTATTGCATGTCCGCTTGAGCAGGGAAATATACGCTCGAGCGGGACTCTGTTTTTCTAAAAATTCTGAAAATGTTTTCTGAACACGTCTTTGCGTCCTCATCCCATCCTAGGCATTCTTAGGCCTAGTTTAAGACATCTTAATGAGGATATAGATGTAGAACACACCGAGGCATTTAGGGATTAAATTATTATTATCCTTCCCAACTGTGTAGCTTAGTGTGTGTGTGTTCGTTCTGTACTGTTTAGGGTTGGCATCCCGAGGAGACGCTCTAGTTCACTGTAGACCAGAACTCTGTGAGTAACAATTGTGTAAAGATATATTCGAAATGATTATCTTGAATCTTGGCTGAATTGTTTCTTGAGATATTGTTCTTGAATGAATGTATGTCCTATATTCGAACTGTCTTTGTGGCATCCTTAGCACCTCATTTCTTTATTCTTTATTACAAAGATCTTTGTCGGTTCCCTCGTGGGACCACTACTATTTACTGATTGATGGCCATCATTACTGTTTGGTCTTTAAGACCTACCGCTTACTGTACTGTTATGCTAATGGATGTACTACATATGGTGATTGGTGAAAGATTGAAATCTTGATTTAATGGTATTTTCATTCTTTGTAAGGACATTCATTCTAAACCCTTTACGCATTATGTTATTCACTGGGCTTTAGCTCACTACTCATATATATATATGTAGGTGTCAGCAGGATCAAAGCTAGGCGTCGGGGTAAACTCGGTTTGTCAAGCCAACCAATGTGCCTCACTACGAGGTTCCGAGCACCTTAAGCTAAGGCTTAGGGTGTTTTTATTTCCCGTTTGCCTCTGCCTTGTTTTGTAATCTTGTATAGACGGCAAAGACCATCTTATCTTGTTAGTAGGGATTAAGTCCCTGTACTGAATGATTGTAAATATTGTGCATAACTGTTCTGTACTGAATGTTTATATGTATAAAATGTCTTTTTGCATACAGACTGTCACAGCTCAATGGACATTATTTTATTACTGTAATGGTTTCCGCCATGCCCATGTACTTTGTGTTACTGTATTACTATTAAGCAGGCCTTCGGTAATCTCGGATTACTAGCCGGTTACGGTACTAAACCCATAGGGGCGGGTTTGGGTCGTGACACTTCACCGGCTTTGAGAATTTTCCAGGAGTCGAATCCGAAGCCGAAGAGATGAGCTCGAAATCGCTTGCCCAGTTTGCCAGGTGATGAAATACGGAGAAGATGGCGGCCAGGAGACAAGCTGGCGGTTCAGGGGAGAGCTAGGTAACACCAACTAGCGAGGTGCGTCAGGAAGAAATAGCTCATGAAACAACATTGGCCGAGTTAATTCCTGACCAAAATCCAGTTGAAGTCCTGGAAGCCGATATCACAGGACAGAAGCATCCTGCCAACGTTGTGATCGATTTGCAAGAGGCGCCAATTGAAAAGCAGCCGACGGTGGATACGCCGCCCGTCGTAGACAATTCGGCCGAGGCGTTCATTATCCAACCAAGGATGAAGAATATACCAGTGCTCGCCAGCGGCTCGGTGATAAAAGATCCAGCCGTGGTCCTAAGTGTAGCTTCCGCCCTTTCTTTGCCTTTGGACCAAACGACTTTTCGTGCTGAATCGGACGTAATTTCAATTGCTCTAGCCGCTCAGTCGGCCATTTTGGTAAGTTGAAAACCTCATGTTTCCAAATAGCTTATAGTTGTATTCCTGTCCAAACTAATTTGATTGCTTATCCAGATGGTGGGAAGGCTCGCAGAGATTGGCCGTTGTCATTATGACTTTGTGGAGCGATTCGACGTCCTTGAGTGTCAGCTGGAGGAAGAGAAGGGCAAGGTCACTATAGCCCTCGCCGATCTGTTTGCAATGACTTCAAAAGCCGAAGAAGAGCAGGCGAGGCGGTGCTCATGAAGCCGAACGCTGATTTACTCATGAGGCATCTTGAAGAAAGAATAAACTTGATGGACAGCTCTCTGAAGTCAGCTCAAGAAGAAGTCTCAGCGCTAAAGGCTGAACTTGAGTTCGAGAAGAAGGCAAAGGAGTGCGCTAAGGCGGATACAACCAAAGCCTTCGAAGTCGCCCTGCTGAAGGCCAATGAGCTTTACGCAGATGAAGCCTTGAAGTTCGAGAATCGAGGCTTCACGCATGGATGGTTGAAGGCTTTGGCGGCCGCTAAGGTGACTCTAGATCGGGAGATTCCTTACGAACAACTGGAAGTCGAACCATTGGAATCGGATCCAGAGGATCTGGACCCTTGATCAACAGTTTTGTAATAGATAGCTTTTATTTGTTTTTTGCTAGCTTTTATTAGTTTTTTGTTAGCAGTTTATTTCAGATGTAGGACATTTCATGTATAAAATGGATGTAAACAGTTTATTAATGAAAATGTCTATTTTGTTATTGAATGTTATTGTTAAATGTTGAAAAACAAATGTCATTTTAACTGATTTTGCCCTTGCCCTAACTGATTACTGAACATAACTGCCAAATATGTATGGTTCATAGGATCGGTTAGGGCATTATAATTATTCGGCGAAATATGCTTTCAAAATAGGCCGAATAGATTGATGATTTTGCCCTTGCCCCAGCTAATTACTGAACATAGCTGCCGAATACGTATAGTTCATGGGATCGGTTGGGGCATTGTAGTTATTCGGCGAAATATGCTTTGAAAATAGGTTGGATAGATTGATAATTTTGACCTTGCCCCAGCTAATTACTGAACATAACTGCCGAATATGTATAGTTCATGGGATCGGTTGGGGTATTGTAGTTATTCGACGAAATATGCTTTGAAAATAGGCCAAATAGATTGATGATTTTGCCCTTGCCCCAGCTGATACTGAACATAACTACCGAATATGTATAGTTCATGGGATCGGTTGGGGCATTGTAGTTATTCGGCGAAATATGCTTTGAAGCGGTCGCGTCAGGAACGCTGTATTCATAATTAATAAGCCGGGAGGGGGGGAGGCTAGGTATGCGTGGGTCTTGTGCTATCCTTCAGTATTTGTTGCTCAAATTCAATAGAGTGCGAGAGGGAAAAGTGCATTGTGTTGAATTGAGGAAATTTGTATGTCAAGAAAAGTATTCTTTAACAGCAGAAGGGAGGGCAGGACGCTAGCTGAATTAGATTTAGAAATGAATCGAGGAGGTGGCGAACCTGCACGAACGGGTAACAGGACGTTGGAAGAGCATGGGAGGCGTCGCTCCCCCCCGTCGTCGAAGTAGGTCTCCAAGGGGAGGCGGGGTAGAGAAGTCACCAAGAAAGGAGATGCAACAATAAGAGAGCTCTCCCTGTTCGTGAAACGAAACCAACAGGCCACTACGCCCATTAAGTTTTTTGGTTTTTGTTGGGAATAAACCAATGACCTAAGTGGATTCGATTATCTGCGATCCAAATGTGGCAGTCGAGTTTACTCGATAAATTTTTTCGCCCGAAGTCCAGCAATCAATGGTCGGTTTGCCTGATTACAAAATTTTTCGGGAGGGTATCCATGGAGCGGTAAAGGGATTATATACCTCTTACAAAATCAGCATGTGCCTTCATGCTGTGCGAAGAGAGATAGAATAGAAAGATGACCGAATTCAGAGCTTGGAACATCGTGCAGAAAAGGCCGAGAACGAGCTGAAAAAAGCTAAGGCGTCCGAAACGCAGTCTGCAAGTCAAATGAACCCGATTGTGACGGAAAGAGTAAACCAGCGCCTTCTTGATCATGCGATTGCCGATCATGATACGGTGAGCATGTTTGCAAGAGAAGCGATAAGAACAAGGGCCTACGAACAAGGCTTTTTTGATGGCTAAAAAATTGGTATTGAAAAGACCAGAGAGAAGTCAGCTGATGATGTTTGCCAATGTGAAAATCGTGGATTTAAGCATGGATGGATTAAGGCTCTACAAGTCGTGGGTGTTGATCCAGCGTCACCTCTATATCAAAATTATAAGTTTCCCTTCGAAGCTTACGACGCCGAGAAAACAGATGATGAAGAGGGTGCCAAGCCGGAGAAAATTTAGATATCAAGAAACATTATTGTACTATTGAATTTGTTAAAAGCTATGTATTTGTACTTCTTCGTTGAAATAAATAAATATTTGTTATATTGTTTTGTTTAATGTTTGTATCTATTTGTGACAATTGTATGTTGGTCCATGTCATTCTACTACAAAAATACAAAGGGCCTTCCAAATTTGGAGTCTTTGTTTGGGCCAATTGTGATATCCACAAAGGGCACTCTGAATTTGGAGGCTTTAATCGGCCCAAATGTGATATCCACGAAGGACGCTTCGAATTTGGAGGCTTAATATGGGCCAATCGTGATATCTACGAAGGGGGCTCTGAATTCAGAGGCTTAATCGGCCCAAACGTGATATCCACGAGGGGCGTTCTGAATTCGAAGCCTTAATATAGGCCAATCATGATATCCACGAAGGGCGCCCTGAATTCGGAGGCTTAATCCGCCCAAACGTGATATCCACGAAGGGTGCTCCAAATTCGGAGGTGATATCCACGAAGGGCGTTCCGAATTCGGAGCCTTAATCGGCTTAAACGTGATATCTACGAAGGGCACTCCGAATTCGAAGGCTTAATCGGCCCAAACGTGATATCCACGAAGGGCGCTCCGAATTCAGAGGCTTAATATGGGCCAATCATGATATCCACGAAGGGCGCTCCAAATTCAGAGGCTTTGATCGGCCCTATTGTGATAATCACGAAGGGCGCTCTGAATTCAGAGGCTTTTAAACCATTATTAACGAGACGATAATAAAAAAGGACATTGTATTGAGGAATTCGTAGACGTGTACACGTTAACATAGCAGCAAAAATTAGAAACAAACTAGCACGCTGTACAAGTTGGCTTAATGATAAAATTTACGTAGATGTGTGGAGTTCCAGGGGCGTAGCAAACTTCTGCCAGCCATGTCTGAAAGTTGATCCGCCCCTGTTCAGGTGATTGAATCAATCTGATAAGGGTCGTCCCAGTTGGGGCCTAATTTACCGTCTGCCAGATTCTTGGTAGCAGGAAGCACTTTCTTGAGGACCAACTCTCCGGGTGTATAACGATGCAACTGTACGCGCTGGTTATATGACTTGGCAAGTTGTTGCTGATATCGCGCCATGCACATAAGAGCACGATCTTGGTATTTTTCAATCAGAGTAAGATCTAAAGCCAACATCATGTCATTGCAGCCCATGTAAAAAACCTTGGTCTTCAGCGTGGGTGGGCCGATCTCAAGGGGGTAATTGCCTGGGTTCCAAAGCACAAAGCGAATAGTGTTTCATCAATAGATCGCCTCGGAGTAGTGCGATGAGCCCACAACACATTAGGCAATTCTTCGACCCATCTGCCTTTGGCTTTTTCCAACAGTTTCTTGATGCCATCCAGGATCACTTTATTTGAGGCCTCGGCCTGGCCGTTGCTTTGTGGGTATGCCGGTAAGGAAAAGTAAGGCCAAATACCGTATGTGTTGCATAACTCCTGATAGACGCCACAATCGAATTGGGTGCCATTGTCGGAGACAAGTGCTCTTGGTATGCCGAATCGTGTTATAATGTTTTTCCATACAAAATGTTTAACATCGACATCTCAAATGTGTGTTAACGCCTCTACTTCGACCCACTTTGTAAAATAATCTGTTGCGATGATCAGGAATCGCTTGTTCCTTGGAGCCCGTGGCAATGGTCCAACGATATCAAGTCCCCATCTCAAATGTGTGTTAACGCCTCTACTTCGACCCACTTTGTAAAATAATCTGTTGCGATGATCAGGAATCGCTTGTTCCTTGGAGCTCGTGGCAATGGTCCAATGATATCAAGTCCCCATTGAGCGAACGGCCAAGGACTAGTAATAAAGTTCAATTCCTCGGCAGGTAGATGAGTTAAAGGGGAAAACTTTTGGCATTGTTCGCACTTCTTTACGTAGTTCTCAGCATCTATTCGCATGGTCGGCCAATAATACCCCTGTGTTATGGCTCGGTGGGCCAATGAGCGTCCTCCAGAATGGGCGCCACAATTACCTTCATCTATTTCGGCCAAGAGTTCATCAACTTTATTTGGATGAACACATTCGAAATATGGCCCAGAGAGAGATTTTCTTGTAAAGCTTTCCCTGCTGATCCATGTAGTATCTTAGGGCTTTATTTCGCAGTTTATGGGCTTTTTTCTTATCCATTGGGAGCTGTTATGAAGAAAGGAATGTAGCAATAGGGTCCATCCAACTTGGTCTCGGTTTAATGATGTTAACCTGAACTGGTTCAGAAGAGGTGATGCTCGATTGTTCGCTTGACTTCTGAGTTAATGGTGGAGGCTAGTCAAGCAAGGGTATCCGTATGCGTGTTTTAATCCCGGGTTATCTGATTTAATTCGTGGTGGTCGAATTTCGTGAGCAAGGAATTCGCCGTTTTTATGTAGGTTGCCATGCGGTCATTTTTAGCTGCATACTCCCCTTTCAACTGGTTGATAACTAATTTCGAGTCACAGAAAATAAGCAACCGCCGTGCACCAAGGTGAAGTGCGTTATGAAGGCCGGTTAGCAATGCTTCGTATTCGGCTTCGTTATTTGATGCATCAAAGCCCTGTTTGACCGCTTGCTCGATTATTTCCCCTTCAGGGGTCATGATTACCACGTCTGCCCTGCTGCCACATTGGTTGAATGATTTGTCACAGTACATCTGCCAAATATCTCCAACGTACATTCGCCAGTCAGGTTTACATTGCACTTGATCAAACTTGAAGTTAGCATGGCGTCCTGTGAACTCGGCTACAAAGTCGGCGAGCACTTGCCCTTTGATGGCAGTTCTAGGCAAAAACTGGATATCATATTGGCCGAGTTCCAAAGCTTATTTTGAGACTTGTCCTGATACTTCTGCGCTGCGAAGAGCTAACCGGAAGAGATAGTCCGTTAATACCCCTATGGTGTGAGCCTGAAAATAATGCATCAATTTTCTTACAGCCACCACGAGAGCAAGGATGAACTTCTTCTAGTGGTAGATATCGCGCTTCGGCATTGACCATAGCCTTGCTTAAATAGTAGATTGGTCGCTGTTCCTTGAGTTCTTCCTTTAGTAGCACGGCGCTGACCACCTGGTCAGATACTGCCAAATATAAGATAAGCGGATCATCTGCCGATGAAGTTGCCAAAAGTGGTACTGATCGGAGATAAGTTTTCAAGCCGTCCAGCGTGGCCTGGCACTTGGGAGTCCATTCAAATGCTTTGCCCTACCGAAGCGTGTGAAAAAATTGTCAACAACGATTTGAGGAACGACTGATAAACCTATTGAGGGCGGCAGCCATCCTCATCAACTTTTGAACTTGTTTGACCGACCGAGGGGAGCCGAGTTCTAGAATTGCAGTGATCTGCCTCGGGTTGGCCTTTATTCCGTGATGGTTGACAATATAGTCGAGAAACTTACTGGATCCGATGCCGAATGCACATTTCGAGGCGTTCGGTTTCATCTTGTACTGTCAGAGAATGCCGAAGGTCTCTGCTAAATCGGTTAGATAGTCATGCTTTTCTTTGGACTTCACCACCATGTCATCGATGTATACTTCCATGGTGCAGCCGAGTTGTTCCTTGAACATAGTGGTAACCAGTCTCTAGTAAGTTGCCTTGGTATTCTTTAGTCCGAAGGGCATGACCTTGTAGCAATAGGCTCCCCTTGGGGTGAGGAATGCGGTCTTTTCTTGATCCTTCAGATGTATGGCAATTTGGTGATAACCCCTGTAGGCGTCCAAGAAGCTCACGCGCTAATGATGTGCCGTTGCATCCACAAGTTGGTCGATTCTGGGAAGAGGAAAACAATCCTTTGGACAGGCCCTATTCAAATCCGTGAAATCAACACAAATGCACCAAGATCCATTTTTCTTCTTTACAACCACGGTATTGGATAGCCATGTGGGATAAGTGACTTCACAAATTACCCCGGCATCAAGCAATCTGTCAACTTCTCCAACAACGGCCGATGCATGTTCCGCGGTTGACCGCCGACTTTTCTGAATGATTGGTTTGACTTTCAGATCAACGTTTAAACAATGCTGGGCCACGACTGGATCCACCCTTGGTATCTCGTACAGTGTCCATGCAAACACTTCAAGGTTGCCGAGTAAGAAGGATAGTAGCTCACATCTATCAACTTCGCTTAAAGAGGTACCGATCATGAATAATTTGTTAGGACTCCCATTGATTTCGATTAGATCAGGGTCTTCAGTTGCCTTTTCGCTAGGAATTTTCCCTTGTCCTCAAGGCTTTCTCGATCCAGTACTTCAATCGAGTTTACTTCCTTTGGCCTCTTTGAAGTAGCGATAAAATAACATGCCTGTGGCGATTTTTGAGAACCACGAATTTGCTCGATGCCATACTCAGTTGGAAAGTGGAGAAGTTGATGGTAGCTGCTTGGCACAACCTGCATGGTATGCAACCAAGTCCTTCCCATGATGAGATTGTATGGTGACGGGAGTTTGACAACCAAAAATTCTACATCTATTGATCTGGTACCCGCCCGTGCTGGTAGTGTGATCTTACCCAAGAGATACTCAGGGTTGGCGTTGAAGCCAAACAGTGGGTAATTAGCTGGCAACAAATCCGAATAAGTGAGTTCGAGTTTAACAAACGTCTTATAGTACATTATTTCTGAGGTGCTCCCCTGATTAATAAGAACACGCTCAACTGTGAATCTGTTCACGCTTAGCTCGATGACGAGGGGATTGACGTGGGAGAGAGTTACTCCATCTAGATCGGTGTCATCGAAGCTAATCCTCCCAGTTTCATGGGACCATTTGGCTGGTGTGATTGGCTTGGGCAGGCTAGGTTGCAACTGAATTGTATGTACCTTAGCTTACGATGGTAGGTTGTATATCATGTAAATTACGCCAAGTGGAGGTGAATCTGGCTGTAGGGCTACTGCGTTTGATGGATTGTTTTTTCGGACGTGTTGCACCAGCCGGTCTACTTGTACCAACTCTTCCAGGTGGTCCTTCAATGTGTAACAGCTGTCGGTATCATGGCCATGGTTCTTGTGATATTTGTACTGCTTATCCCTTCTCCTTGTATCAGGGGGTCCCATTATCTTGGATGGTGTAGACACCCCATTTCTGACCGCCCTTAAGACTTGGGCGCTACTGATGGTTTACTCGGTGATGAAGGTGTGCAAGGCAAAGGTTCAGTTTCTTTAGCAAAAAGAGAGTCAAATCTCAACTTTATACCCCTTTTGGACCAAAACAATCTTGATTGAAAGATTTTAGACTTGAAACCCTCTCTTTCAAAATGTTTTGAAAATAAAAGTTCTACGATGTTCCGACGCTCGCATTTTGTTAAATGTCGCGCTTTTCGATAAACCGAGCAAGGGCAAAGTGGAAATGAATGAAAGAGAGATGAAATCTCTGAAAAATCTTTCAAAACACCTTGTTTAGGGGTTTGGAGTTGAAGAAAAAAAGAGAAGAGGGAAGAAACCCAGTTGGGGGAGAAATGGATATGAATCGCTAAGAGAGGGACGAGCAGTCCTCGCTGAATCAGGCCTATTCATTTGCATTCTTGGATTTCATCTATGAGGCCACCACCATTGGAAAGCTTACTTCCGGGGCTTCATTTTGCACTCAAGAATCCCCTAAAGCCAAGTCCGGACGAGGGAGATATAGTTAGTTGAAGTAGGGCATCAATCCGGTTGGATCGAATATGCGCGGCTTCACCAAAACAGGCATAACTTTTTGCACAGTTGGAATTTTAATGCAAGGCTGGCGCCATTGGAAAGATAACTTCTGGGGCTTCATCAGAAGGGATTGTAGATGTCCCCAAACACCCTGGGAGGATGACTCCCGTCTTGTTCGTTTTGCGGGTCTACTACAGTTCGGACTCAAATTGTCACGGTTCTAAATCTGAACCAAAAAGTCCAAACCTGGCAAATCGTTTTGAGAAAAAAATAGATTTTTTGAAAGAAGTGCCAAACATGGACTACTTTGCCAGATACAGAGTCGCCACCTAAATATTTTATTTTGAAAAATTTAAGAAACCCTGAGTCGGTGCCAAAGGCCACGTGTCCGTCATCACCAAAGTTGCCTCGGCTCGAGAACTTGGGTACGATTGGGGAAGGTCAGCTATGAGCACCCCCTCTCGCCCGATCAAAGATCGGCCTCTACTAACCGTGATATCCAATTTTGAAAACGTTTATGTGTTCTTATTCCGGTTATTAGCCTAGATTTACTATGTTATGCGCACAGCAAACAAGTATAGACCGAACGCCCAAATTGGAACAAAACATTTCAGGTTTGCTTTGAAAGTGATTTGCTACTCGCAAGTAGGCTAAAATGCAGATTTTGCCACCATCGAGTGGGCTTTTTGGAAAAGATGGTTTTGCCACTATCTAGTGGGCTTAAAACTCTCAGTTTTAATGCATTATTCCAATTTAGGTAATTTGACCTCCATCCACAGGCATTCAAGCAGTTATATCACATAAGCAACTAGCCTCATGGTATTTATGCTATCATGGCAACATTCACACACATGTGAGGATGCTAAAGCAAAAGAACTTACAGAGTACTCCAAGCCAAAACAGAAACCAGTTAGTAATCATATGCATGATCCTAGTTCATGTTAAGGTGGCTAATGCAACTCATGCAGGATGCAACTACAATAGGCTCAGCTATCCTAAAGATGGCATGTGAAATGCTGCAATTAACAAGTACTCAACTTGGAATTTGAAATACAAGTGCAGTTAGCATGATGTACCGAGCCCGGTGCATGTAAAACAAATATATGGATGCACGCATGTATAGCATAAGGTATGCTAATTTAAATATGTCCTAATACTAACCATCAAAGCAGGTAAGTAAAAGGGAGAAAGAAGTGAGGGTTGGAAGACATGCACACACGCACCCACACTTATTACAAATATGCCCTCACTCGAAGGGACCGAATAATAATACAAACCGAATAAATACTTAACTGCCCTAGCTAATTAAATATTACAAAACCCTTAGCTAATTGACAAATTAATTAAATTATTAAAGCAGTAAAAGGCCTCGGGAAGAGGGCTCAATGCAATGCGTGCTTGGCTCCCGGAAAGCCACTGCCATGCACAAGTTGCCTCTGTTTTCCCTGCTCTGCTCCTCTGAAAATTGTGCAAGTCCCAGGGATGTTTCCATGAACACTGTGGAGTGCCACCGGCTGAGAGGAATGGCCACCGGCCATGGGGAATACTCACCGGCCACTTATTAATCCATCGGCCACCAATAGATGGCCGGCCTTAAGATCAGAGATGGCCGGCCAAAGCTTCTTGCAGAAACCTGTTTGACAGCAGCAGAGGGCAGACAAGGCATGGCAATGCATTTCCAAAGCAATGTTTGCACCACCACCCTCCTTATCATATTCATGACACAAAGGAGGATGGTTCTTGGCTCTTGGGCCACCAATCACGCATTTCCATGCATGATGGCCAAAGAGTCGAGATGTGCAATTTCGATATCAAATGAAATGCAAGCACAAAACACATCAAAGGGCCCCAACCCCTATCATGATTGATCAAGAGGCAAGGGATGCATGCTCAATGAAATGCAATCTAGGCATGGAGGCTAAGTATGCAACATGAACATTCAAATGAGCAATGTATACTAGGCACGCAACCTAAACATGCAACAACACACAAGTATGCAACAACACACAAGGTGAGCATGCATCAACATGCAAAGGATGGTCTTACACTAACTTGGACAGCTCTCTACTAGGTCCAAAACAGTGGCCAAAATGATGCAACAAAGGCATGAAAACACACACACAAGCATGCATGCACAAGGCCCTAAACATGGAGCATAAGCCATCAACTCTTCAAAGCATGAAAGGGATGGAAAATGCAAGTATGCAAGCATGGAACATGGACTGAAATATGGTTCCTAATGATGCCGAATCATGAGAATAAGTCAAGTAAAGCATGCTAGTGACCCGCACACCCAAGGCTAGTAAGCTAGAATGCAAAGAAGCTATACAAAGCATGGCAAGCATGACTCCAAAGGCCCAAGATAGACCTTAATTATGGCAAAACAGTGCTAAAACCCTCTTGGAGCCTAACCAAAATCATGCTAAAATGTCATCTCACAACATGATGCATGTTAGGCCAAAACATAGGATTACAAGGTAAGCATATGATGCATGCAAGAGACCATTAAACCAAGCAAAAACAGATCTAAGGCATGCCAAAATATGACCAAATACCCACTGAAATGTGTCCAATACATGCAAGAATAAGGTGCTCCTTTGAAAGGCCAATAAGAGGGTTACTCTACACATGTAAGAAGGGTACTCAACATGACCAAAACAACTCTGGAAATGGCTTATAGGGGTCCTAAAACCCACTGAAAAATTCCTGAACCGAGCTCAAGAAGTGTGCAAATATAGGCCCCTTTGTAAGGCCAAAAGTGCAAGCAAACAAGACAACAAGGAGAGGGGATGGCCCTCTCCTTCTTAGGACCTTAAACCACCATCCTCACCACTGAAATCCCTCAAGATTTCAGTGGTGAGGAGGCCCAAACAAGGTGGTCCCGGAGCTCATTAAAAATGCACAAAAACGAGGCCAAACAAGGCCTAAGAGGAGGTAGACAACCCCAAACACAAAAGTGTTTTTGAACAAACTTAAAAAGGAGCTAAAAACAAGACTTTTTTCAGTTATACACAAAGCTTAAATCAGCATGCAAGACAGGTCAAAAGCTAATGCAAGATTGGGGAAAATAAAGTAAAAGTATTACCCTTGAAGAACACCTCAAGAACAGCAGGTCCAGTCGCCTTCTCCTGATCAAAACTGACCCAAAACTTCAAAAACAAACCCTCAAGGCCTCCCAAGTCGAAGTATGGTGTAATGGTGTGTGTATTAGTGCAATACTATGAACTAAACACACCTTTGGGCCCTCAAAACACACACAAAGGAAGAGAGAGAGGGAGATATAGAGAGAGAGGATGATATACCAGATATATGTATGTATTTAGGTCTGGAGTTGTTCAACCATCTCAATGGAGGAGGAGGGTCTCTTTATATAGACAATGAAAGGGCTTAAAGCTTACAAGAGAAGCTAAAGGAAGGGTCAAGGGGGTCAAGGCTTCCAAGAGAAGCTAAGCTAAGGGTGCAAGCTTCTTGAGGAAGCCAAGACAAGGGGTCAAGGCTTCCTCAAGAAGCCTTGAGCAAAGGGTACAAAAAGAGGGGTCAAAGGTGGTCAAAGGTGCAAAACAACCACACAAGTGTATGGGGGGTCGGGTCTGTGCACTCCAGCTGGCACGCACCATGCCTAAAGGGTGCAAAAGGGGCAAACTGGCCAAGAAAAAAGGTCATCGGCCAAATAAATGGCCGGTCAGCACAATAAATGGCCGGCCTGCTATTTCTTCTGGCCGACCGGATAGATTGGTTGCCGGTGGGTGGCCAGCAAGGCCAAAAAGTAGCCGGTGGGTATCCAGAGTGAAGCCCCAGAAGTTAGCTTTCCAATGCCGCAAACCTTGTATTAAAATTCCTCCTATGCAAAAAGTTATACCCTTTTTGGTGAAGCCGCGCAGATTTGATCCAACCGGACTGATCCCCTACTTCAACCAACCATATCTCCCTCACCCGAACTTGGGTTTAGGAGATTCTTGAGTGAAAAATGAAGCCCTGGAAGTAAGCTTTCCAATGGTGGTGGCCTCATAGCTAAAATCCAAGTATGAAAATGAATAAGCCCGATTCAGCGAGGGCTGCTCGACTCTTTTCTACCCGGATTCATGCCGAACTTCTCCCAAAGTAGTTTTCTTCTCTCCTTTCCCCTTTTCTTCAACTTCAAACCCCTAAGCAAGGTGTTTTGAAAGATTTTTCAAAGATTTCATCTCTCTTTCATTCATTTCCACTTTGTCCTTGCTCGGTTTATCGAAAAGCGCATTATTTGATAAAATGTGAGCCTCGGAACATCGTAGAAACTTTATTTCAAAAATGTTTTGAAAGAGAGGGTTTTAAGGTCTAAAAACCATTCAAAATAGCTTTGGTCCACAATGGGGTGTGAGTTGAGATTTGTCTCTCTCCTTGCCGAAGAAATTGAACATTTGCCCTACACACCTTTTACCACCAAGTAAACCATCAGTAACGCCCAAGTCTTAAGGGCGATCAAAAATGGGGTGTCTATAGGGATGGCCGACCACCTTGGACCTGGTCGGCCGATCAGGGCAAGTGGTCGGCCGACCACTTGAACTGGTCGGCCAGCTCCCACCTTTTTTGTCTCCCTGAATGCTTTCTAGCTGTGTATGGAGGATCTTCACTCTTGGTTCTAAGCTTCTAGAAGAAAATTTGGACCCTTGGCTCTATAAAGGAAGGCCTCTCCTTCCTTTGCAAAGGTTCAGAAATTGCTCTAAGGCATATACATATATTCCTCTCTATATCTCATTCCCTTGAGCTCAAAGTGTTTGGTTCTTGGCCTTTAGCATCACAACTCTTGAGCCTAACCATTCCACCATCAACCTAAGCACCTTGGAGCTGGTTTTCAGAGGTTGAAGGCTTGCTGTTTTGGTCCAGAAGCTGCTAGTCCTTCTGGCTACAAGGGTAACACTCTATTTCCCTCTTTTTTGCATTGTTTTGTTCCATCTCTTAGCCTAGTTTTCAAGCATATTTGGGCTTTGTCATAAACTGAAAAAGTCTTATTTTGAGCTTCTTAACATGTTTGTTTAAGATCATTTTTCTGTTGGGGGTCATCTACCCCATTGCATGCTTCATTTCATCTTATCTTGAGCCATGTCTTAGAGCCTTTGCATTGGCCTTTGTTTGGCCTCTTAGCCACTGAAATATAGTGGATTTTCAGTGGCTATCATGCTATTTTGAGCACCAAAACCAGAGAGAGGTGACCCTCTCACCCCTTGTCTTGTTTACTAGCATTTTTGGCCTAACAAAGGAGCCTTTATTTGCATGCTTCCAAGCCTTGTTTCAGGCCTTTTTTGGTGGGTTTTAGGACCTGCATAGGCTCTGTCCAGAGCCCATTTTGCCATTTTGGGTGTCCATCTTGCATGTGTAGAATAGCTCTCTTCATAGCATATCAAAGGAGCCCTTATTTGCATGCTTCCAAGCCTTGTTTCAGGCCCTTTTCAATGAGTTTTAGGACCTGCATAAGCTCTATCTAGAGCTTTTTTTTTTGTCATATTGGGTGTCCATCTTGCATGTGTAGAGTAATTCCATTCATAGCCTATCAAAGGAGCCTATCATTCTTGCATGCATAGATCATGTTTCAGTGGTTTTTTGGGCTTTATTTGGCATGTCATACCTCTGAGTTTTGCTGGTTTAGTGACCCCTTGAATGCCTCATATGCTTGTAGTATAAACCCTCTTTACTAGCTTATATTGCATGCTATTTTGGTCCTTGATTCTAGCACTTTTTGGCCATGCCTTAAACTGATTTTGTGCATGTTTTGGACTTTCTTAACTCTATTTTTATGCCTCATGGTCGAATGATGCTTGCTATGCATGGTTATAGTGCAATACCCTTACCTAGCTTTGAGTTTTGAAGCCTATTGCATGCTTATGTTGAGGTGTTTCCATGTTTTGGGGCCATTGTGCATCATATTTCAGAGCTTATATGTATGCCATATTCCCATGTTTTCCACTCCTTAAATGCGTTTGTGAGTTGTGCATAAATGCCTCGTTTTTGGACCATTGCATGAGCTTCATTTCCATGCCTTTCGAGCCATCATTTTAGACCATTTTCCCACTGTCTTGGACCTACCTAGGGTCTGTTTAGGGCTGGTTTTTCCTTTTGTGCATTTCTTTGTGTACCTCTAGTGTAATGCGCTTCACTAGTTTCGGTATTCGGGCCATCTAGCATGCATTGTGTGAGGTGTTTTCATGATTCGGGACCATCTTACATGTAATTTCAGAGATGAAAAATGTGTGATTGTATGCAATATTTCATCCCTTGCCAAGCTTTGGTGGAGTTGCATTTGGTGCCTTAGGTTTGGTCCCTTGCATTTGTGCATGTTTGCATGTGTTTTTGTTGCCTAATTTCATCATGTTTGGCCACTGATTTGAGGGTGGCTTAGGCCCGTTCATTTTAGTTTAAGTCCATCTTGTATTTTATATGCCATTTAGTTCATGATTGTTGCATGATTGACCATTGCATTGTGTATGCCTTGATCATTTCATTGTTAGTCTCCATGTGTGCATTGCGTGTGCCATATAGTCGTCATGTGCATTGAGTATGCCATTCGTAGTTCATAGCATTGCGTATGCTAGTTGCACCTTTGTATGTCATTCCTTGCATGTTTGCATGTCTTAGTTGCATTTCGTTTAGGATTGCATGCTAGTTGTTGCATTGTGTTTGCATGCCATGCCATTCTAGTTGTTGTATAGTGTTTGGAGTAGGGTTTAGTCCAAACACGGGAACGAGAGACGTTTCGTACTCCAAGTGACGAAACGTGCCTCGATTCTCGGTCACCGATACTCCGAATTACCCATGATGGAGTTTAGGCCTTGTTGTGTTTATATGTGCATTCATTTTACATCAAGTCGTGCAATTCGACTCCTCAGCCATCATGTATCGAGATGCGTGATTGGTGGCACGAGGATCGAGGACTACACTCCCTAGAGCTTATGCAATGACGGGGAGAGTAGTCGTGCACACATATTTTGAAAATACTTTGCCATGCCCCTCTCTTGCTCTCTGTTGCAGCAAACCGGAAGCCAGTAGCAAAAACTGGTCGGTAGTATTTCTACAACATGGTGGAGTTTCAGCCTTCTGGAGTTTCGTACAATGTTCTGGAACCAGTTGCAAACAAAGGCAAATAGGGGCATCGCGATGGATTTTCTGGCAAGGTGACTCGAGCATGCATGCATTGCTTATCATTCAAGACCGAGCTGAGGCAGTCCATTTCATATGTTTTGCATGCTAGCTTATTTATTTTAGTTAATTTGTTAATTAATTAGGATTGTGTAATAATTAGCTGTAATTCGTTATTCATTCGGTTGTGTATTATTTATTCGGACCCTCCGAGGAGGGCAATGTTGTAATAAGTGTGCGTGTATGTGATGTATGTCTTCCAACCCCAAGTCTTTCTCCCTTTTATTTACCAGCTTATGATGGTTAGTTTTAGGGCATGTTTCAATTAGCATCTATATGTTCCCATGTTTGCATTCATTCATCTGTATTGCATGCACCAGGCTCGGCGCATCATACTAACTGCATTGTATTTCAATTCCGAGTTGAATACGTGTATCATTTGTTGCATTTCATATGCCATCTTAGAATAGCCAAGCCTATCTTAGTTGCATACCTGTATGTGTTGCATTAGGCATCTCAGCATAGTTAGGATTCATGCATGATTTTTAATTAGCTTCTTTCTTTGGCTTGGAGTACTTGGTAAGTGTTTATGCTTTAACATCCTTGCATGTGTGTGAGTGACTACCATGATAGCATGCTTACCATGAAGCTAAGTGCTTATGTGATATAACTACCTGAATGCCTGTGGGTGGAGGTTGGATTATCTGAATTGGAACAATTCATTGATTGCGAGGTTTAAGCCCACTAGATAGTGGCAAATCACCATGTTTTCTAAGCCCACTTGAGGGTGGCAAAATCCGCATTTTAACCTAATTGCGAGTAGCAAACCGCTTTCAAAAACAAACATGAAATGTTTTGTTCCAACTTAGGCGATCCAGTCTATACTTGTATGTTGTGCGCATCACATAGTAATTCTAGGCTAATAATCGGGATAAGAGCACATAATGTTTTCAAAACTCGATATCATGGTTAGTAGAGGCCGATCTTTGATCGGGCGAGCAGGGGTGCTCACGAAGTGACCTTCCCCAATCGTACCCAAGTTCCCGAGCTGAGGCAACTTTGGTAATGACGGACACCTGGCCTTAGGCAATGAGTCAGGGTTTCCTAAATTCCCCCAAAATAAATATTTAGGCGGTGACTCTGTATCTGGCAAAGCAGTCCATGTTTGGCACTTCTTTCTAAAAATCTATTTTTCAAAAACGATTTGCCGGATTTGGACTCTTTGATGATTCATCGGTCTTGCATTACACTCTACGAGATTAGATACAGGACCGTGACATTGAGTCCTGAACTGTAGTGAGCCCAATGAACAAAACGGGATTCCCTCCCGGGACGTTCGGGGATGTCTACAGATGGCCACTTAAAGAAAGGAAGATGTTGGACTTTGGGCAGGATCTTACTGATCGGCTCCGCCAATTCCATATACTTCTTTTCCGAACGTCTTGTGCGCCTACTATCAACTTGATATTGTTCGTTTGAACGGTGCGAATCTTGCCGGATGTCTCGTTTAGTCTGAGTCTAAGGTTCGGGGCTCCTTGGTGGCACAACACTTATCGGCTAAACCAGACCAGATTGAGCTAATTTAACGACTTTCTGTCCGGCCTTGACGTGCAAGGCATCATCGTCCACCTTATAGTATTCTTCAACTTTTTTCATTAGCTATGGAATCATTGCAGGCATCATCCACCAAGTTGAAACATTTCCAATAGTGTGCCAAATACTAACAGAGGGTCTCTTCTGGTTTAATTTGTATTGCCCAGAGAGAGTCAGCTTGCTTTGGTTGAACTTCGTTGGTAATAAACCTTGCCCTAAAAGATTTTTGGAGTTGATGAAAGCTTCCTATTGATGCCGGCTCTAGTTTATAATACCATCTGACGGCCAATGGTCCCAGACTACTTGGAAATATTTGACAAATGAGGGCTTCATCATCAGCATGCAACGTCATTGCTTGTTTATAATGACGAATGTGATCAGTGGGGTCTGATTTTCTGTCGTATAGGGTGAACATTGGTGCTTTGAACTTTTTAGGCAGCACAACCCTCGCAATGTGTTGTACGAAAGGGTCGTGTCTGTCCTCCTCATCCGAATCATCACCCCCCTTCCTTCGTCTATGCTGTACATATGGACTTCCTTCAGATGAGCTTGATATATCAACGCGCCCCTTCTTTCTTGGTTCTTGAGATGGTGAGTCGGAATTACTGCCATTATCATGTTTTCGAAGTCGACGTCATCGATCATCCTTCTTCTTTTTTGGGGATTGACCTCGGTCATGAAGTACGGCCTCTTGGGATTTAGCTAACTCCAGGGCCAATTCCTTTCGCAAGCGCTCATTTTCAACCATCATATCTTCTAGACGCTGCTCGTTTCGTTTTCCTTGATCCATGATTGTCTACACAATCTCTTGCACAGAAGTTGAAGGTGAGGTTTGAGCTATTGGGTCGAAGTTCAAGGCCCGTCGCGCAGTGATATTCTCTGGTCCAAGCATGTTTCTTGGAGTAATGTCATCTCTTGAAGTGACATTGTCAGTAACTATTAGAGGATCATCTGTTACACCCACCATGGATGCACTTGAGTATTCCCACAGATGGCGCCAATTGTGGTGAAGAGGTTTGGAAATACTCCAGAATCCAGTCAGACGTCTTTGATCCTCTGATTGCTACCTGAAAAATGGATGAACACTCCGGTTGGGGGTGCCGAAATTAGCACTTCGACGGACAAGTCAGTATTCTCTCTTGTTTACTTCTATTTCAAGTTATTTTTTATATTTACACATACCTCTCTTTGGCTGATCCTCTTTCTTTTATATTGGTCTCCTGGGCTCGCCCTTTCATTATCATATCTGGGACCCCCAGGTACGTCAGAAATCTATTCGGCAAACTCAGCCCATGGGCTGGATTTTACTCGGCCTTGTTCTTGTTTAAAAAGGTTTGATTACGCCGAGCTAGCCTTACCATTGTTCTCGGCGCTCTAATTGAGCCTCTTGAGCGCATATTTATTCGGCTCCCACAATTATAAATATAAATAGAAAATTATAAATATAAATGTTTTAAAAAATGCCCTTATATCTATAGTTTTTATTATGTTCATAAAAAATTTAAAATTTGGAAATGAAAACTTGTTTTGTGCCTATTTCTTTCCAAATAACATTAACAATTTTTCTAGATTCTATACACACACAAAACAAAACACACAAAAAATATTGTTATTTGTTTTGAAAATAAGTTTTCAATTTTGTTATTTTTTTAGGCTGGGATTGGATTGTAGCCAACTGAACCACTATGGGTCATCTTTGAGCCCATCTCCACGAACTAAATCATTCATTTTGTAAATTTCGTCAAACAGATTATTCATACTAAAAATTAAGTTAATAGGAGATCGTTAGCCACTTGATTAAATTATATTTGTCTGAAAAAAAAAAAAAGGTGAATTACTTTCAAAATTGTATAGACCATTAATTATTTTTAGACAAAAATAATTAAATCAAATGACTATCGATACTCAATCAACTTGATATTTGGCATGATTGATCAGCTTGATATTCTCTATAAAATGAGTTTAAATTGTTGAAATAAGCTTAAAAAGGATCCACAGTGGACCACATTAGACAATTCAGTCTCAAATGGAATATTCACAAACATTTTAGGGAGAGTTTTCTTATATGAACCTCAATGAATAAAATCCTTTAATAAAATTTTAAATAAATCTTGGGTTAATCTTATAAAAACTATTTAAAACTTTAAAAATAAAAAAGTGGGGCAAAATAAGTTGGGTGAACGAACATGACTTTTTCATCTATAAATATCTATATGGATATGATGTTCCCAAATGATAAAAAGACTAATTTTTATTTCTATAAATAACGGACATAGTAATCCTCCCTATTTTTTGCATTAAGAAAAAGGTTGGACCAATTAAAAAATTAATTTACAAAATAACATAAATCGAATTATTTATTTACAAAGTAATATTCGAAACTATAGCACAATAAAAAAAAACAAAAAATAAAACTAAACTGTAGATGAAATGAACAATCGTGTAATGTGCCTGAACTTGTTGGTTAATTTTAACCTCCTACAATTAATGGCTAAAATGGGTAATACAAATAAAAAATATACTATATATAATCCCTGTTATGAGAGTAATTCTAATATATTGAATTGAATGAATAATAATAAATATGCTAAAGTTCAGAGCGATTTTTGAGAAGAAAAAGCCAAGTATAGCGAGAAAAATCATCAACAAAAATCACAAAGTATCTTGACCCCCCCCCCCCCAATGGTCGGTGTGGGGGAGGGTTCCCAAATATCGAAATGTACAAGATCAAAAGGAGCAATAGAAATAAAAGTACTTTGATTAAAAGGGAAAGTAAGTTGTTTAGCAATTTGACAAGATAAACAATCGACATCTTCAAGACGAACACGACCTAACAGACCACTAGAAACCAAAGGTTTCAAATGACCAAAAGAGACATGTCCTAAGCGACAATGCCAAAGATGAAAAGAAGACATAGTAAATACAGCAAAGGAAGCAATGGAAGCATCAATAGATGATTTGTGTGGAATGCAGAGATGTAGAAGCTCGAACAGACGTTCATGCTTACTGCCTATCCCAAGGATCTGTCTCGTCTGAGGGTCTTGCACCAAACAACCGTTAGCAGAAAATGTAATAGTTAGACCAAGTTCACATAACTAACCAACAGAGATAAGGTTCAAGTGAAAAGCAAGAATATGATAAGTATCAGAAAGAGACACAGTGGAAGTAGAGATTGGGCCAATGTGACTAACAGACATATGAGAACTATCAGTAGTGTGTAGAGTGGGAACAGAAGATGATGGTAATAAAGAAGAAAACATAGTGGAGTCAGAAGTCATATGATTACAGCATGCGGAATCAAAATACCATGAAGAGTTACCTGAGGTCATTGAAAGAGCAATAGAGGAGGGAGTACCAGATTTGGTGAGCACCTGGTTAATGATGGACTCAACATCATCCATAGAGAAAGAAGGAGCAGTTGAATTAGTGGAGTGGTGAGCAGAAGAACCCTCAGAGGCAACAATAGCAAAACGAGAACCTTGGCCAAAGTTGGATTGATACCTAGAACGAGAAGACCTGGTCTTAGATAAAGTAGAAGAAGGAGCTCGAGGACAATTGCTTTAGAGATGACCTGGAGTAGTCTTGTGACACGTCAAGCATTCACAAATCTGGCACTGAACAAGAGAATGATTGGCTAGCTAGTCGCGGTTGTGATAATAACTGTATATATTAGAGGGCTAGGGAGATGAAAAACTCTGAGATTATGGCGTAGCAAGAACATAATCCACGGTTTGAGATTTGAGAATCCCAAAATGAGTCTCCTCTGATAGTAGCTCAGTAATGACTTGCTCTAAAGTGGGCAAAGGCAAACGATGGAGCAAAGAAGTATGCACGGGCTTAAAAGTGCTATGAAGAGCCATAAGAAACTGTAGATTTGTTGATGATTTCGATAAGTAATAAACAGTTGTGCGTCCTCAGAATGTGCCCATGTAGGCTCAAAAAGAGCTAGCTAGTCCCAAATAGACGACATCTGGGATAAGAAGTCATTGATAGACTGACCGGGTGCCTGGCACATGTGATGAAGAGTCTGCAACAGTTGATATTGGTGAGCATGTCCAGTGGTCTGATAACGTTCCTTTAAGAAATTCCAAATTGCTTTGGCAAGAGAGGTAATGGAATCATCATCTTGAAAGCGTCCAAACTGAAGGTTGATGAAAGGAACAAAGGTAGTCCAGAACCATGTGATAATCTGGTAGTTCTTGCCTTTCCATTCATCAAGACGGTCATTGAAAGCAGATGCAGTCTTTGTTTTTGCTTGGATGGGTTTAGAAAGAGCACTAGTGATAATGCGCCAAAGCCGCTTCCCTTTGATGAATCTAGAGAGAGCTTGGGCCCAGAGAATATAGTTAGACCCATCAAGTGTAACAGAGATTGAATGGATGCTGTCAGAACGATCTATGATGCTTAAAGAAGGCAAAAAAAGAGAAGAAAAGGCCTTGTAAAGACAGATTTGGCCAAAACAGAACACACTAGCAGATTTAGAAGATCGAAAATAGTCAAGGTATAGTCTGAACGACCCAAAAAAATGACTAGAAAGGCAAGGAATCGGCTGGTCAAATTTTGTGGACTAAGTTGGTCAACTAGGGCTGACGTCGCAACAAGGGCTAACATCACAAAAAGGTGTGGCGCACAGTAGCAATCAGGGCAGTGGCGTACAGGAAAGCATGGTTGACGTCAGTGATGACGTCAAAACACGCGGCTTACGTTAGCTGGTGAGGTCGCGGCGTAAGATAGCACAAGGCAGGAGAACATGAGGCGTGTAGGGAGCGTGAGAAGCGTCACAACGCGTGTCCTATCTTTGGGAGGCGCGTGAGGACACGTGCGGAGTTTGATGGAGGTGATTCTGGTGGCGTTGGCTTCTTCTTGAAGAAGCGAAGAGGTTGGTATAGTCCAAGCGTAGAAATAGGGATGGATGAGAAACGTAGAACCCAGTAGAAACCAACGTGACATAGAATCAAGTTACCAGACAGAAAAAAATGTGATAAAGAAGAAGAAAAGACTAAGAGAGGACCCTAGACTCTGATACCATGTTGTGAGAGTAATTCTGATATATTGAATTGAATGAATAACACAATAGGAGAAGTCTGTATATATAGGCTGAAAAGAAACCTAGATAGATACAGAGAAAGATAGAGATACAAAGAGATAGAGATACAATGAGATAGAGATAAGTATAGAAGGAGATAGAGATAGAGATATATCTACAATACAAATAGATAAGTATAATAATATACAGCTAACAATCCGAATAGTTAATCAAAATTCTCAACATCTTATGTGAAATTTACATGTGGCGTGATACGCATGTTTGATTGGGTGAGTTATAATATACTATTGAGGTTATTAATTAATTTATGGGATTTATATTCCATCATTTAGTTACAATTATTAATTAGCAAATTTTTAAGGAAAATTTACTTGTAAATCCCATCATGAAGAATGGTGATCTATTTAGTATCAAAGATTTTCTTATAGATTAATTAGTCCTATTGATTTTGGAAATGTAGATTTAATATATTATTTGAAAATTAAATTTACAGCTATATCCTTATTTCTATTATGTTTTCTTCTATTTTTTTTTCTTTTGTACTAGAAAAGAAATGTACACAATCTATGAGAATCAAATATGGGATGAATTTTTATATGAGAATCTTTTTTATTTATAAAACATTTCAAAAGGAGTACAAAAATGACTTGAAATATGAAATTCTTCAAATATTCCAAAAGGATGTGAGATTCTTCAAATATTTCAAAAGGAGTACAAAAACTCCTTAGTAAGTTTTGAGCAAATGTACAATTTCAAACTGTAATACTCTAATGTAACACTCAAACGTAACACTCCAAAAAAATTCTTAGTGTATTTTTTCCAGACGTAACACTCTAATATAAACACTCTAAAAAAAAACTCTCTAGTGTAACACTCTAATGTAACACATAAAAAAACTCCTCAGTGTACTTTTTTCAAACGTAACACTTTAATGTAATACTAAAAAAAAAAAAGATATGAGATTTTTCAAACAATTCCAAAAAGAGTACAAAAATTCCTTAACAAGTTTTGAACAAATGTATAATTTTAATCTGTAAGTGTTACATTTGGAAAAAGTACATAAATAAATTTTTAGTGTTTTTGTGTGTGTTACATTAAAGTATTATGTTTGGAATTACATTAATTGGAGTGTTACGTTTGGGAAAAATACACTAAGAAGTTTTTTTTAGTGTTACGTTGCTACGTTTAGGAAAAGTACACTACGGAATTTTTTAGTATGTTATATGTGAGTGTTACTTTATTAGAGTGTTAGATTAGAGTGTTACGCTTTTGTTTGTAATGTGAAATTTATTCTAGAAGGAGGGAAAATCCAAAACTTCTATAGTGTGGATTGCCCAAATGTGTAATTTTTTATTTGGAGAAACTTACTTTTATTCATAAAAAATTAAACCCAAACATATCAGTGATTACCCTTTTGTGTAATTTCCACTTTAATGAGACCTTTAAATAGTTCACAAGATCATATTTTGAAATTTATTGGTGCTTCACCCATTTTTTAATCCTACAACTGATAACACAAAACAAGCATATAATTAAGATTATATATTTTCATAACTATTGCAAAACAAACGTGGAGCTATAATTATTAATCTTACTAATCAAACAGAGTCATAATGTCTACACATCTGGACTACATGTCCTATTTTAATAATTTAAACTCTTTATTTTATAGAACTCTCTGTGTATATTATTCACACAAAAATTAAGTCAATATAATAAATATAATATTTTTGTTTTATAATGTTTTCTCTTAAAAATATATGATAAATGAAACCTAAAGATTGATGCAACATAAGAATCAAATACAACATAATTCAAAAGTAGGAAAAAGTTATATGATTTTTCAGGAGCATTACATTCATGTGTGATGAAACTAGCATACCATCGTGTTGAAATATACTCTACTAGATGTCATACAAAATATAAAAAAGAATAATAAGATATTTTTTAAATTTTAATCTACATCATAAGAGAGACTTAAATTTTTAAGTGATATCAATTGTAGTTATTAAATGGATTTAATTAATTATCACTTAATACATTCAGTTTTAAGTGCCGAATCATATTATCAAGCACCCCATAATTTATGAATTGTTATTATTAATCTTAAATCAAACAGAGCCATAGGGCTTGTTTGGTTTGCTTTTGTAGAGTAGTTTTTGAGATAAAAAGTACGAAAACTTATTTGGTTTGCCTTTTTTTAGAAATGATTTTGGAAAATTATTTTGGGGAGAAAATTTTAAAAAAAAGTGATTGATTTGATGTGTATGAGAGAGAGAGAGAGATTTTGGAAAATAGGTAACCAAACAAAATTTTGAGATTTTTTTTGAAAAAATTTGTTTGGTTTAATAACTCTTAAAAATTTGTTTGTAAAGAATTTTTTTCAAAATTTTTTTTGAAAAACAAATCAAACAAGCCAATAATGTCTACACAATCCCCACCAGAGCTCCTGCATCAATCATTCAAATTATCCTCCATATATATCATTTATGAAAAATTTAAGTTGATATAATAATTATAATAATTTTATTTTATAATGTTTGTCTCTGAAAAAATATACTATAAACAAAACCTAAAGATTGATGCAACATAAGAATCAAATACAAAATAATTTGAAAGTGGGAGAAAGTTGCATGCTTTTTTAGGAGTATTACATTCATGTGTGATCAAACTGGCATACAATCGTGTTGAAATATATTTTGCTAGATATCATACAAAATATAAAAAAGAATAATAAGATTCACAAACAAGTATAAGAATCGAACCTAAAAGCACGTGTGTACCAAATGTATTTATAATTATTATTTTTATCAAAAATAAACATAAGATGTTTAATAATTTTTAAATAAAAAATAAACTATAAATGTTACTTTTTTTTTTACAAACAGTAGATGTTACCTAACCACACCTTATTAATGAGTAGGCTCAAATTGTATCATGTGACAAGGAAGCTAGATAGGCCCAGTAACGTACATAATTTAGGCTCTAAAACATGGGCCAATTGGCTCAGCCCAGTTTTAATAATCTAGCCCAAAACTACTCAAATTCAACCTGAAGGAGACATATATGAGGCCCAAGTTCGCAGTGCGTGGATCCAATTTGTATTTTTTATTTTTTTAGGTGAATAATGGATCCAAATTTTAACTTATGAAGATGGAAATTCTATGGCCTCTTTCATTTCAGGATAACAACATAGGATTAGATTATTAATCCTATTAAATTTATATTCCTGTGTTTGAACCATACAAATGGCATCCGGCTTAGTAATACGTAGGACTCTTAATGTTAATACTACACATAACTATCCCATGAGATTGCTAATCCCATCACTAATACTCCGCTAATCAAACATGGTCTGTGTGTCTATATACACCTTTGGTTATGATTTTTGTGTTTTTTGTTATGACTTACAGTATTATTATTTTTGACATATTGTGATATTGGTTATGACATTATTTTGGTTATAATCAAGAATTGTTTGGTTACACTTCATTTGATGTTGGTTATAACTCAATTTTTATTTATTTATTCAGTTATGATTCTCATAGTATTGAATTATATCATTCGTGATAATCAAATTTACAAATGACATAACTTGCGTATGGCACAACCATTTTGAGAGTTACCCAAATAAGAATTAGAGTAGTTTTATGAAATGAAATATTTTTTTATAAAATGGAAATGAAATTTCTTATTGATAATTTTTTTTTTTAAGGATTAAACGAAATAATAAATATATTTTTGGAAAATACATATTCATTTTCTTTTTATTTTCCTAATCCAAAATAAATAAATAAATTATTTCACTTTATTTTCTTTTAATATATATTTTTCCTCTTATTTACATTTTCCTTCATAATTCAAGGTCTAAATATAGTATAACATGCATAAAAAAAAAAAATAAATAAATAAATAAAAAAAAAACTAGTGTAAGATAAAGATGGTTTGATCGATTAAAAAAATAGAGTAAAATACTAATTCGATCTAAACACTCTCTCCATCTTGTTTTCCATGTTTGAATGTACGGAGATAAAGATGGTTTGATCAATTAAAAAAATAGAATAAAGTATTAATTTGATCTAAATACTCTCCTCATCTTGTTTTCCATATTTGAATGTACCCAACAACTCTAACTAGAACTTTCTAATTATAAAAAATATATATATAATTTCATATTTTTTGAGTTATAATTAAAAAAATAGAAAAAAGTCATAACTAAAATCTCAAAATAATATTATAACCAAAAAAGAAATTAGATCACAACTAAAGAAAAAAAATGACGCAACTAAGGGTATGAGGGTGTATATAAGAGAATTATTTGTGACACTAGACAAGAATTTATGGTAAATTACACTGATTTCCCTTGAGGTTTGCAGTAAATACAATAAGTTTTATAGTTGGGACATAATTATATTGAATTCCTGAGATTTTAATATATATAAATATAATACTTAAACTTCCTTCTCATCAATAATGTGTTAGGTATATGGATGAAAACAATGATATGATCATTTATTTTTTAGGAAAATGCATACTTTATGTTATTATTTTTATATTTTTGCTCCATCTACATCAGTTTTAATCCATTTAATATTACTAAAAAGAATGTCACTGTAATTATGTGAAAATTGTGAAACTTGTTATACATTTTTTTTCTAATCTCAGAGAAGATTAGTGTAATTTATCGTAAAATTTGATAATCATCAAATTCAAATTCAATTGAGAATGAATCGATGCAAATTCACACAGTAAAATTCATAAAAACAAATAGAATATAATGTAAATATGATAGTGACAAAAACAAAAGCAATAAGGTTGTGTTTGGATAATAGAATTTGGTAGAAATTTATAAAGGAGAAAGGAAAGGGAAAAGGAAAGGAAAAGAAAAAAAATGTTAGTCTACCAAAATAATAAACAGGATAATTAACATGAATAATATAATTTCAATGACAAAAAATAATATATATAAAGACAAAAAATTAAGAGTAGAGAAAATAGTTATGAAATTCTAGGAGTAATGTTGTCATTGTCTTAATTTTTTTTTTTTTTTCTCTCCTTGTGAAGGTACAATCCGAACGAAGCAATTCCAAGATAAAATCCAAATAACTCACCGTGTTCTTCATCTAGTATTCACGACCACCAAGAGATTTGAATCAACCCACGAATCAGAGTTGCCTAAAATACATAAAAATAGATGAACAACACTCTTAGAAAATCCTCTCTTTAATATATAAATCTCTATATCTTCCTAGTCTACAAAAACACTTTTCACCTCTCAAATCATGTTGCGTATCTTCTCAACATATCTTCCCTCATAGATACGACAAAGTATATATATATATATATATATATAAGAAAATAGGAATAAATAATGTAATAAACTCTCAATTAAACTCAAATTAATATCAAATTTTTTTTTATACCGAAAATTTCATAATGATATAATAATAACATTAGAGTTTTGTAACCACAAAATAATAAAGCAATATAAAGTATAATTAATTATAGCGATTCCGGTTTTACTTTCCTTGTTTACTATATTCGGACTCAGTTCCGTGGATTATTGTTGTTGTCTGTATCGCATTTCCATCATTTATTCTTTGTATTCGAGTCTTTGGTTGTGTTGGGCAAGTCTGAAACAGGTTGGCTGTGTTTGGAAACCAAAAGTTGATTCCCAGATTTTGGCCTTCACGCTCAAGTGAGGCTTTTGGCGCTCGAGCAGGTCTTTTGCTTTTGCTCTTCCGCTCGAGCGGGCATTTTGACGCTCGAGCAGGATTATTCATCTCTTAGTATTTTTGTTTTGCAAGTCATCGGACGCTCGAGCATCCACTTTCACGCTCGAGCGGGGACCTTCGTCTGCATAACTTCTGGAAGTGTGTATTCGATGCTCGAGCAGCACTTTTCACGCTCGAGCGTGAGTTCGGTTCGACGCCGAGCGGGCGTTTCCACGCCGAGTTTAATCGTGCATTATATCAGTCCGAATTTTGGCATTTTGAATCACTTTTTCGGGCCATTCTCTCTCTCTCTCTCTAGCTTTTCAAAACCTTATTTTGAGAGCTCCTCTCTCTAGAACTCTCTCTCTCTCTCTCTCTCTCTCTCTACATTTTGATCTTGGTTTAGTGTAACCCAACCCTTGTGCCTTCATTAAAGTGGTAGAGCTTTGCAAGACCTCTATTTTGATTCGAAAATCTTAGGGTTTGGAGCACCTTCGAGTTTTCTCTTTCTTCTCCTTTGATCTCCGAAATTTGAGGTAGGGATAACTACTCATATTTATGATCCTTGACATAAACATGTAGTCATTTTGATTTAATGTTGTAGTTTGGAAATTTTGGGTATTAGGGTTCAAATCTTGAAATGTGTAAAGAGGGGTTTTTGCTCCTTTGGATTATACATGTGTATTTGGGCCTCAAAATGAGGGTATTGATGTTTATTGATGATATTTGGACCTTTGGGTCAATATTGAGAAAAAGGAAAAATTACCTTAGTTAGGTTTAATTGGGTCATTGGTGTAATTAATGACATTTGTTATGAGAAAGTGAAATTGATTTGGGAATAATGAAATTGGGAAAGTATGAGATGGAATGGTGTAGCTGGATTGATTAATCACTCACCTATGTAATTGTTGATAATTTATCTGTTTGATGAAATTATTATCTGTTTAGAAATAATTATTTTGGGCTATCGGTGGAGGATAGTCTTGAATGTTGTAGACATTGCATGATGATTAGATGAATTAAAACTAATCAATTGAATATGTCGTTGAATATGACAGATGGAATAACACATTGAATATGTGTATTGCTTGATCATTGTATATGATAAGTGTTTAATACATTGTATATGTATGTTGTTTGTGAGGAGATATGGGATGTACACCACGGTTTGGGAAGGAGATAGGGGATGGACTCTAGTGATAACTAAGTTGGCCGGAGTGTCCAGGGTGAAAGTCCCGAAATCCTAATTGCGTTTACATAACGTAGATAAATTGAAGTATTAAAATGTCATTGATATGAGTTGTAGTCTCATTTGATATTGAAGTATTGTTGATATGAGTTGTAGTCTCATTATATACGGTCTGGATGAACAGAGAACCATAATTATGATTTGGTTTGGATTAAGGAATGGAAAGGGATGGAAATCACACACACACACACACACACACACATATACACACACACACACATATATATATATATATATGTATCTATGTTTATGGATTGATTATAAAAGGGATGTATGTTTGTTTATATGAGTTAAACATTTATTAAACGCTAATGTTTTAGTTATTGCTCATATAATGTTTAGCATATCTCTACTGGGTGTTAGCTCATCCTATATGGGACATCATTTTCAGGTGCAGGTGATATGCCGTCTCCAAGGTCTTAGCTTGGAAGGTTTGGGAGTTGAAAACTCTTTTGGTTGTTTTTAGTATCTTTGGTGTTACATGTAAATTTAAGCCAAGGGCTTAACGTGCTTCGAGTCAGTAATCTTTTTTTTGTAACCAAATGTTGGCTTGGAAAATTGTAGGCCCATAGGGCATTTACTTTTATTGTCAACATGTAATACTTTTGTACAAATACTCTGATGAATAGAAATATGCTTTATTCTCTTAAATCTATGGATGTCATGAATGTTTGACTTATGGGTTTATTCTTGAGGGCGTTACAACTTGGTATCAGAGCGTACCAGGTTTGAATACTTCGGGTACGTGAGAAGTGGTTAGTACCACAATGGGTTTGTCTCGCTTGTAAGAGACTTATGTATGATGTTATGTGTTTAAAATTGATAACATGCTTATGTGGCTATATGGGTATGGAATGTACTTTCTAGGATGCTGATTGGATCCTTGGGTTTCTGGGAGTCTCGTTGGACAAGCACTTGATCAACGCTATTGTAACATGCCCGGGGGTACCCGCGCGCGTTAAACAGTTCGGACTCTCGAGATCTCTTTGATCTCATGTTTCACGAGTGTAATGTGAAACATAGATGAGAGTCCAGATTTGGCAATTTTTATTGAAAATCCATTTTATTGCAATTTTGTCAAAAATGGACTGCATCATCAGAACTCAGAGTCGCCACCTAATATTTTGGGAAATTAGGAAACCCATGACTCGGCGCTAAGGCCACTGTTCGTCGTAACCAAGGATGCTTGGCTCGGAACCTTAGGTATGAGAGGGGAAGGTCAATAATGAGCACCCCTACTCACCCGATCAAAAAATCGGCCTCTACTAAACCATGATATAACTTTTATTTTCTTTCTATGTTTATGTTCTGATTAGTTTAGTAAATCTTAAAATTTATTATGTGAAGCATACAAGTATAGACTAGTTTGCTCAAATTGGAACAATCCAACTTCATGTTTGTTTTCCGAAAAGGGTTTGAATTTGCCACCTCAAGTGGGCTTAGAGTTTGTGAATTTGCCACTACAAAGTGGGCTTAAAACGTACATTTATCGAATTATTCCAATTCAAACAACAAGCCTTCATCCACAGGCATTCATATAGTTTATCACTTAAGCAAATAGCCACATGATAGGATGCTAAACATAATAAGAAAATCACACACAAATGGGATGCTAAAGCATAAAAAACTCACAGAGATGTCGACGTTCCTCGAACAGCTACAAAACAAAGTTAGTAAAATATGCATGATCTTATATACAGAATCCTAATGCAATTCACTCATGAGATGCACTAAAGATTCGGCTTCTAGAATATGGCATGTGAATCGTCTCAAAACATACGATAGCACACAGAATCACAGAAGAATTGATTAAATCCACACATGTAAATGTAGCCGAATCTTAATGCATGAGACACAAATGTAAAGTATGGATATGCATGGCATGTCAGATATATACATATGTACAGTTAGGGAAAGCGATAAAAGAATGAGATAGAAAGAAGCGGGGTGGGAGAATTATTACAATACTTGAATTATTAAGATCCGAATGAGGGAGAGAGAAGAGAAAAATAAAATAAAATAAAACCTCACAACCACTCAAAATAAAAATAAAAGTTTTAAACCCCGAGCCATTCAGCAACTAACAAACATCTATGTATCTTCAATCCAATTCAGCCCATGTAAACACATCTTCCATGTAGACCCCACCAAAATCACATTGATCCAATACTTTTTGGGTTGAAAGTGGAAGCCAATTATGTGGAGGTGATTGAGTTCAACAGCAGAAACAGACCGGTACTCCATATACACTTTGTGTGAGGCTTCAACAACCCCACCATTGTTAAGAAAGATAGTGCCACACAATATCACAACTACCAAAACCCTAAGAAACCAAGAAGAGGCCGTAGCTCCAGTAGGGCAAGCCTTGCCAGAGGCTTTGCAAGCCCACAAACCAGTCCCTTGGCCATCAAGTGTTCCGCCAAAGATGGAAACCCCACTGACTTTCTGAAATATAAGCCAGCTTCCACCATTTCCAATAGCGCGGTAGTCAGAGGGAGCAACAAGAGTGCCATCGATGCGGATTGTGATGGCTCTGTTCTTGCACTGCTCACCATAGAAATTTGCTTTGTGAAGCAAATACCTTCCTGGTGGGACATAGATTGTTGTGGGGTTTGCAGAGGCACAAGCTGCGTCCCATGCACTTAGGAAAGACTTGGTTGAGTCTGTCTTCCCATCTGGTTTGGCTCCCGAATTCACCACATTGTATGTAACTGCAGTTGCTAATGGTTGATAGAAAAAGGTCAAGAGAATGGTAATAACAAGATAACCACTAGGGAGCGCCATTTTCATGAGAGAGAGAGAGAGAGAGAGAGAGAGAGAGAGAGAGAGTATGAGTTTGAGTTTGGATGGTCTGTGTGGTCTGCCGAGAGGGAGAGAGAGGTGGGTTTAAGGGTGGTGTGCCGTGTGTGTCCCTCCTCTAACCCGTATGAGTGTGTGTATGGGCATGGAGTCTTCTTAGAGAGAGAGAGCTGGGTGTTTTCATGCATGGATAGAGAGCTGTGTAGCCCCTGAGAGAGAGAGCCGAGAGAGAATTGGAACTGAACATCGTGAGGGTGTGTGCTGTGTGCGTGTGTCTGGGTGTGTCTTAGAGGTGGTGTGGTATCTCATGTGCATGTGAGTGAGAGAGGTGGGTTGTGCATGGGTGCCACTGCCGTGTGTAGTGTGATCGTGGTGTGCATGCCGTGAGTGGATGTATGGTTTGTGAAGTTGGTGGTGTGTGAATGGCCGTGGGTGTCGTGTGGTGAGTGTGTGCAGTGTGTGTGTTATGCCGGGTGTGTGTTGGGTGGTGTCAATGGTGGCTTGGTGAGAGTGTGGGACTGTGTGGGAGGGAGAGAGAGCTCGTGTGCCTCGTGGGTCTTCTCTCCTCTCTCCCGTGTGTCTGTGCGTGTGTCTTTGAGGCTGTTAGCAGCTGGTGTGTTTGGTGAGAGAGGAGAGAGAGAGTTGTGTTTGGTCTGCCGTGGGTGTCTTCTCCCTCTCCCCGTGTGTGTCCCCCCGAAGCTGTGTGTGATCCTTGTGTCTCTCTGAGCTGTGTGTGTGATCCTTGTGTGTATGTGAGCTGTGTGTGTGTGCCTCGTGTCTGAGTGTGTGGGTGGTGTTGAGTGGTGCATGTGTTTTTTCTCTCCTCTCTCCCATGTGTCTGTGTGTGTGTCTCCCCGGTTCCTTGATCAGTGCCCTCTCCAAAAATCTTTTTCACCCACTCACCTCCCTTTTGAAACCGCCCCCCTCCTCCTCTCCTTTTTTTTTCTCAACTTTATCTCCATCATTCATTCCCCACCCGAGAACATAAGAGTAATGCTACATACCACTAATTTATCATCACTAACTCTACCACTAGTGAGGTGGCAATTGAAAAAAATAAAAAAAAAAACAAAACCCAAGGCACAAAACACATGTGGCAGTGGGTGAGACCCACCGCCACATCATTAGAGCCACCACTAATTAGTGATATAAAGCATTTTTGAGAACATAATCATCATCTCCTCTACTCTCTTTTTCAAAAACAATATTCTCCACTTCAATCCATCGTCATCATGTTTCCATCACCTTATTATTATTTTCTTTTCTTTTCTTTTCTTTTTTTTTATATTATTTTCTTTCTTTGTTTTATATATTTTTTTATTTTTTTCTTTAGTTTATAAAATATTTATCAATTTATATAAAACACACCTAAACATATGTACACACACATAAAAAGTATATAAAATTATAAAATAGTACAAATTCATAAAATATTAGTGATATAAAATACTTTGACAAAAATGGGTGAGGTTTGGAATTAAAACTTCAATTTGATTTTTCGGCTGGAAAATTCATAAAATGGCATATTCTAATTTTCATCAGCGGGTGGTCAAAAGAAAACGCCCAAGTCTTAGGGTTGGTCAAAATGAGGTGTCTACAGCTATTTCTAACCGGAACTCTAGCAATGCCTCGGGACTGTCATTATCCAGAAATGAAATTCGTAGGTGCTTATGTGATTATGTGCTTACGTGGAATGAATTACTATTGTTCGATACTTTAGGACGCGAGTGAGATAGCTTCGGCACATTTGTGAATGTGCTAATGTCTTCATTACCTTTATTAGGATGTCAGGACGAGGACGTGGTGGTAGGCGAGGTAGGTCTAGAAGGTAGGAGATGCCTATACCGGATGAGATTCTAATGCAGCAGGAGGGTGTTGGTCAGGCCAATGTGGTCGAGCCAGTAGATCAGCAGGCAATGGGCGCCATAGCCCGCAAGATAGTAAGAGCATTGAGGGAATCTATGGACATTCTCAGAGCTGAGAATCAAGTCTAGGCCCATGTGACTGAGGCAGGGCCTTCTTTTCTGAAGAGGGAGTTTTTCTGGTCTAACCCGGACGAGTTTCTGGGAGATCCTAAGGAGCCACTTAAGGTTGATGAGTGGCTTGAGCAGATGACTAAGACGTTTGAGATGCTTTGCATCGAAGACAGGGCATTGAAGGTGACCTTGGCATTTTTCCAGTTGAAGGGAGACGCGGGTCAGTGGTGGAAGTTCGTGCGAGGTCGTATTGGAGGGACTTGAGAGGCTTTCGTTGGTGCCTTCCAGGAGAAGTTTCTATCTCCCGCTGTCAGGGAAAAGTTGAGGGATCAGTTCTATCAGCTCAAGCAGCTGAGTACACCAGTGGCCGAGTTTGAGGTCGCATTTACTAGCTTATCTAGGTTTGCACCTGAGTTAGTGGCATCTGAGGAACGCCGTTGTTTTGAATTTGAGAAGAAATTAAGGACCGGGCTTAAGATGAGAGTTGCGGGGTCTATGACTCGAGAGTATGGGCGCCTTGTGGATGCTGTGGCCCATATGGAGATTATTATGCATGAGGAGGAGGAGAGGATGAGGGGCTCCAAGAGGAGTCAAGATGGCCAGGGGGATGGTAGGAGGTAGAGAGGTTCTAACCCTCAGTAGTCCTAGGGTGCTTTTGTGAGATCTACTGTAACGACCCTCGTCGCTGTTTACTGATTAAGTACTGATTACTGTTGAACTAAGATTGATCATGATTGGTAATCGAATTGATTGACATACTGAATCGATCGATGAAATCAAATCAATTGATTGATCAGAATCGCTTAAATGCACAATCTATATGTTTGACTGTCAAATTATCTGTTCTCGTCTTATGCATTAAACTGCAAATTGAAGGCCTTATCGGCGGCCGAACCAGAAATTGACTGATGTTTTATGATCAGTAGAATTAATGTGATTTTATGGTATAATTATCTGAAAATTGATTTAGTATGATTAAATTAGATCAAATGATGTAAATTACAAGAGTTGGCCTTATTTACCATTTTGCCACTTAGTGGCCCACTCCATATTTTATATTGAAGCCTTAGTGTGCATTTAGCCAACATTTCATCAGCTCATTTGAGAGCTTAAACCGAATTAGAGAGAGAGAGAAAGGAGTTAGCTTGAGTCCTTCACAAATTGGCTTAGAGACTTGTAGAGATTGAAGGGATTCTTGCATATTGTGCTTCTATTCTTGTAATTGGAGACCTAAGGTAGTGTGACTACCCTCTTGTTTGTGAATTCAATTGATTCTTGTATGGTTTAGAGGATCATTAAAGATTAAAGCCAAGATATGGCTTATAATGTTGAATTGAAGCTCATCTCTTGCATGCATGCATGCATTGAGGAATTTGAAGTTGTTTTCATGGCCAATTGTTACATGCATACTCATGTTTATATTCAAGTCCATGAATTTCCCCATGTTTTTGTAAGATTTGGCTCATTAGAGCATGATTTGGAAGCTTGGGAAATTGTTTAAAGTCTTGCATGTTCAATTAACATCATGTTCATGAAATTGGTTTCAATTGAGTTAGAATCCTTGCATGCATGTTCATATTCATGTTAAAGACCATGATTTCATCTTGTTCTTGAAGAAATGAGCTCAATTGAGCTAACATTTGAGGCTTCAAATTGATTGAATTCATGGTTATTGCATGTTCATCATGTTCTTGAGAATTGATTTGAAAATGAGTTTAATGGAACTACCTTTGGGCCTTGATTTCTCAAATTGATCTTTGAAACATGTTATACATTGAGTTTTAAAGTGTTTTCCAGAAAATTAGCCCAAAAGGATCGAATTTGATGCTTTGAAACTTGGTTTTGATCTTGGAGCTCAAATCTGGAATTTCCAGATTTTGGTCAGAATGCCTTCGGCGAGAAGTGCCGCTCGGCGAAATCGAGCTCCAAGATGCCGACTTACTTTATAGTCCGCTCGAGCGGAGTGATGCGCACTCGAGCGGAGATTTCGAGCATCCAGTATATTTTTACAGTACGCTCGAGCGGAAGAAATCACGCTCGAGCGGGGAACGTTTTTGCCTATCCGCTCGGCGAAACTGCTCGGCGGGACTCTTTTCCGAAATTTATCTGTTTTCTGTGCACATCTTTGCATCCTCATCCCATTCTAGGCATTCTTAGGCCTAGTTTAAGGCATCTTAATGAGGATATAGATGTAGAACACACCGAGGCAAATTAGGGATTAAGTTATTGATCTTTTCCAACTGTATAGCTTAGTGTGTGTTCATCCTGTATACTGTGTAGGGTTGGCTTTGGAGGAGACGCTCTAGCTTACTGTAGCCCAGAACTCTGTGAGTAACAATTGTGTAAAGATATGTTCAAAATGATTATCTTTCGAATACTGAACTGAACTGTTTACTGAACTGGAATTATTTACTGAATGAATGTATGTCCTTTATTTCTGAACTGTACTGTGGCATCCTTAGCACTATTGTTCTTGGTATTCTTTATTCTGAGAGATCTCTGTCAGTTCCCTTGTTGGAACCACTCATTTCTTGGTTGATTGGCCATCAACGTTGTTGTCTTTTAGACCCTCTTGTCTTCGCTCGGTCTTTTTAGACCTCTCGCTTCTTGCATCTTGTTATGCTAATGGATGTACCACATATATTTGTTCTTGTCTTGAACAACTGATAAACTGATTGAAATGACTGTTTTCAATATACTGTAAGGACATTCATTCTTAACCCTTTACGCATTATGTTATTCACTGGGCTTTAGCTCACTGTTCATATATATATATGTAGGTGTACAGGCACTGGACTGTTGCTAGAGGCGTCAGGGTAAACTTCAGTTTTGTCAAGCCAACCATTGTGCCTCACTACGAGGTTCCTGAACTGTTCAAGCTATGGCTTGGGGGTGTTTTAATTTCCCCGTCCGTCTCCGTACTGTTTGTATCCTTTGTATCAGATCGCCGATCTTGTCTTTTAAGAGGATTAGGTCCTGTTTTTGTTGTAAATATTGTGCATCTTGTTACATCTTGAAAGTATAAAGGTATGAAAAATCTTTTGGCATCTGATATCCTGACTCATTGGACATCATTTATTTATCAGACGGCTTATGCCTGTACTCGTATTCTTGTTTTCTTTGTTAAGCAGGCCTTCGGTAATCACGGATTCTTGGCGATTCTGATGCTAAACCCATAGGGGCGGGTTTGGGTAATGACAGTGGTATCAGAGCGATACTTAACCACGAGTTATACCGCACACACGTGTCCAAGTGAGCTATAGGATGTCCTAGAGAAGAAATTAGGGCATTGCATGAGCATGAAAAGTGTGTGCGACAATGACATGACTGAATATATGCTAATGTGATTAATGTGCTTAAGTATGCAACCGATTATGTTTATGATTACTGTACTGCCTATGCTGAAATGACACAAAACGAAACCTGTATGCATGCTTATAGAAGTTAAATGGAATAACATGTAATGCTAATGTTAATACTGACTGTGGAAATCTATGAGAAAAATGAACGTGTGAAAATAAAGAGTCATGTGACCGTACCCGAACTGAAATGAAAGTATACACACGTCTAATATGGAATAAAATGGAAATCAGTGAGAACTTCCCTGTGTTGATCAAAGAAATATGTGGGAACCTAATTTGTGGAATGTTAAACCGTAGAGTCTCATGCCTTGTTGAATGACCTTGAAAGTCCGATTGGAATCACGTTGGCCAGCGTTGCTTCGAGTCGGAAATTCTTGGTAAATTCCTGGGGAATGAATAGGTTAACTGAGAATCTGAAATGACAACAACAAGGGCGAGGATTGTGAACGAAACTGAATCTTCTAATCGGAGGATTAATAGGCTAGAATGAATGATTGAGGCCTTAATCGAAAATCTGAGAGGATAAAGGCAGACATACGTGCCTGAACCAACTGAATATGAACTGATGACACTGATACAGAAACCCAGCAAACTGAAACCACCGAAATTTCTGGGAAGTACCGAACCACTGAAAACTGATACTTGGGTTTAGAAACTGAGAAAACACGTGAAGTTTCTTCGAAAAATACTTTCCCCAATGCATCCGAGATAGGAAAGTACCTGAGTTTGAACAACTTGAAAGGTAATAAGACTGTGCTCGAATATGAGGTAAAATTTACCTAGCTAGTTTGATGGCACCCCACATGATAGACATTGACTGTAAAGACTAGAAAGAACTGAGGGTGAGCGTGACCTAGATGTGTTTGACTGAATCGACGTTTTTGAACCGTCAGAGTATGTAGATGTGCATGAATGCCTGAGGCAACATGGCAGCATTGAAATATCCAAATCAACATCGTTAAATGAATCAGAAAAAAATGAAACAGAAAGTGAAAGTGACCGGTAGATCAATGACCTCCGTGAATGGAAAATCTCAGGCAATAGCCTTGACCAATGAAGGTCGAAGAAGCAATGTGAACAATGATATACCTATCTGTAGAGAATGTGGGAAATAATATTGGGGCGTCGCCGCCGCCTATCCGAAACTTATTTTAGACGTGGATAGGAAGGACACTTGTCTAAATCTAGACCCTAGTTCCCGAGAATGCTCGGAACACCGAAATGACTAACGCATGTATTATCTTAAATAGATGAAATTGCTTATACGAACGTTTGTGTGGGAATCGTATATTCCGTAATTTGGTATAGACTGTGAACCTATTGACTGAACCGATTGAATTACTGGGATTATGAACCATGTACTATGAGAACTGTTAGGACTTGTGAACAGCGAGAACTTGCTGAGTTAGGTCCTTGTATCGTATTGCAACAATTGAATGTGAACTGTTAGGTATGACCTTTTGAACTGTACTAGAACTGTTGAACGTGGGAATACCTTATGATGGACTGTAATTCGAGAAATTTGCACGACTATGATTTGTGCTGGATTGTTACGTATTGACAGACATTATTGAATGAACGGACCCTTAAACTCGAATTATACACGCGAACTGTTTGTGTGTGAGACTGCTGAAACTAAGAACTCATATTGATTTGAAAAGATGAACTTCTGTTTATGAAATTGTGAACGAATGCCTACATGAAAACTGATTTTGAACTCACACCTGTATATATGTTCCCATGCTTGTAATATTGTTAGGACTGAGAAGAATGGACTGTGAATAATTGATCTCTTGAAATCTACTGTTGATGCGAACTATATGTACAACACTGTAAAACCTTATGTTAACGTCTACCTATATTATGAAGATTGCTTAGACTTACGTACATATCTGCTTACCTTTGCTTAAGGATGTTATTAGACCATAGACATATGACCGTTACCTCAACTATCGATTCGGAAAAAAAAAAACTCTCTGGTATTGTACATCAAACTCGTGTATCCGTATTGGAAATGTTAGTAAACTCTGAACATACACATACATGACGATACCTTTGCTCGGAATGATTGTTATGTTATTTGTTGATGATTTAACCATTGGGATTATGACTCCGGGATTGTGTGACTGAATAAAGACCCCAAATGATAAACTCTTGACTGTGAATCGTGATTGTGGAAGAATTGACATGACTGTTTGATTAGGCTTGCGAGCCTATGTTTTAGTGACTGTATGACTGATCTAGAACCCTTGTAGGGCAACTCACCATTATGTGTCACTGAGAACCTTGGGTGATGTATTACTGTATACCATATGCCTTTATGAAAGATTGATTTGGAAAATTGCTATATTGACTGTGATGCTTACCTCTCGATATGAATAATTGCATGCTTGTGTATTTACCTGTAAACTTGTTGGGAGGAACACATTGTATATGACCTGTACTGCTTTGATATGAATTGAAATGGTACCGGACTCTGAAGTAAGTTTGACAATTGAGACTTTACTTGTTATAAATGTGGTCAACTGGGCCACAAGTCTCCAACTTGCCCGCAGAGAGGAGGAGGTCAGAGAGCAGCTTCATCTTCAGTTTGTCCTCAGAGCCAGAGTCATGGCAGAGGCCAGCCGCTTTCTTATTACCAGTGTCGTCAGGCGGGGTACCTGAAGAGGTTTTGCCCGCAGTTGAGTGGCACATCTAGTGATCTGGGTCAAGGCAGAGTTTTCAGCCAACTCAGTCAGTTCAGGCCTCGAGGGCCAATCAAGGAGCCTCATCGTCCCAGTCTGTACAGCAGTCTTATGCTCCGAGAGGTGAGTAGGTAGACCAGAGACCTTCAGGGCATGTGTATACTGTTACCGCACAGGATCTTGTACCGGCTCTATCTGTTGTGAGAGGTACCTTTTTGTTTTGTAACTTGGTTGGTAGTGTGTTGATTGATACGGGTGCATCCCATTCTTTTATATCTGCTGCATTTGCATCTGTTTTGGGATTGGAGTTGGTACAGTTAGCTTCTCCTATTTGTGTTGTATCACCTGTTAAGGGTGAGTTGATTTTGAAACAAGGGTGTCGGGACTGTGATATAGAGATCGCCGACCGCCAGCTTCCATTTTCTTTTGTAGTTATGGCTATGTCAGATTTCGATATGATTTTGGGTATGGACTGGTTATGGTTATCGTCATACCGGGTTGTTATTGATTATTACCGCCAGAGGGTCACTGTATGTACCTTGAGCGGGAATTGTTTCCATTTCTTGGGGGATCGAGTTGGTAGTGTTTTGCCACCAGTGTATGATCCATGAGGACAGAGTGAACTTAGTGGTCTTCTCACTAGCTTTATGAGTAGTGAGTGTGATGAGATCCAAATTGAGTTGCCGAGAGTGGTCTGTGAGTATTCGGATGTCTTTCCCGAGGACCTTGTTAGTTTGCCACCTCATCGAGAGATCGAGTTCTCTATTGATTTAGTGCTTGGTACGGCATTGATTTCCATGGCATCATATCGTTTTGCCCCAGCCGAGTTGAGTGAGTTAAAGACTCAACTCCAAGAGTTGCTAGATAAGGGCTTCATCCGCCCTAGTACTTTGCCGTGGAGAGCACCAGCCATTTTTGCTAAAAGAAAGATGGGGCTTTGAGACTTTGTATCGATTACCGAAAATTGAATCGGGCTACGGTTAAGAACAAGTACCCTATGCCTCGTATAGATGATCTGTTTGACCAGTTGAAAGGGTCCCGTTGTTTCTCTAAGATAGACTTGAGATCGGGTTACCATCAGTTGAGGGTCAGGGAGGAGGATATCTCGAAGACGGCATTCCGTATGCAGTATGGCCACTATGAGTTTCTGGTGATGCCCTTTGGGCTTACCAATGCACCAGCAGTGTTTATGGACTTGATGAACCAGATTTTCCGGGAATTCTTAGATCGTTTTGTGGTCATTTTCGTGGACGACATTCTGATTTATTCACCTTCTGAAGGGGAGCACGAGGAACACTTGAGAGTGGTGCTCGAGTTACTTAGAGCCCATCGGCTGTATGTCAAATTTGGGAAGTGTGAGTTCTGACTAAGAGAGGTTAAATTCTTAGGCTATATGGTCTCCGGGGAAGGGGTGTCTGTAAATACATCCAAGATAAAGGCAGTGCAAGATTGGGCACAGCCTAGGAATGTTTTTGAGATCTGCAGTTTTCTCGGATTGGCCGGGTATTACCATCGGTTTGTGAAAGATTTCTCCAGGCTAGCTTCGTCGTTGACTAGATTGACACGGAAAGGGATCAAATTTGTATGGATTGAGACTTGTGAAAAGTCGTTCCAAGAGTTGAAAGTTAGACTTACCACCGCTCCGATTTTGATTATTCCGGAGAGAGGCTTGGGTTATGCGGTTTATTGTGATACTTCAAGAGAGGATTTGGGTTGTGTGCTAATGCAAGAGGAGAAAGTGGTAGCCTATGGCTCGCGGCAGTTAAAATTACACGAGAGGAATTACCTTACACATGACCTAGAGTTAGCAGCTGTGATTTTTGCCTTGAAGATTTGGAGACACTACCTTTATAGTGAGAGATTCGAGGTGTTCTCGGATCACAAGAGTCTGAAGTATCTGTTTACGCAGAAAGACTTGAACTTGAGGCAAAGGAGGTGGATGGAGTTTATTGAAGATTATGATTTCAAGTTGCATTACCATCCGGGAAAGGCAAATGTGGTGGCCGATGCCCTTAGTAGGAAATCCATTAGTGATGTAGCTTGTATAGCCATCCGAGAATGGGAAATGTTGGGTGCACTTGGCGAGTTTGATTTGCTTCTGGGCGAATCTGTTGAGTTTGCGGCCTTGTTTTCTGTAGTCGCGCAGCCTACACTTGTGAATCAAGTATTAGAGGCACATGGGAGTGACCTCGAGATAGAATCCCTTTGGGAGAAGATCTCCGATGGAAAGGTTGAGAAGGGTTTGACTGTGTATCCTGACCTGAGTGTGAGGTACCGAGACCGTTTGTTTGTACCGGAGTCTTGCCGAGAGGAAGTACTCTGAGAGTTTCACCATTTACGCCTTGCGGTGCATCTGGGAGGCACTAAGATGTATCGTGATTTGGGTCGCCAATTTTGGTGGCGGGGTATGAAGAAAGATGTGGCAGTTTTTGTATCGAAGTGCCTTACTTGTCAACAAGTGAAGGCCGAACATCAGAGGCCAGCGGGTTTGTTGCAACCCTTGCCTATTGCTGAGTAGAAATGGGAGCATGTCACGATGGACTTCATTATAGGTCTTCTGAGGACTCAGTGGGGTAGTGATGCTATTTGGGTGGTTGTAGACCGGTTGACTAAGTCAGCACACTTTATTCCTGTGTGCGTGAGAGATTCAGTAGATCATTTTGCCGACTTGTATATTCGGGACATAGTGAGACTGTATGGGGTCCCAGTGTCGATCGTCTCAGATAGAGATCTACGTTTTACTGCTAGGTTGTGGCAGAGTTTATAGAGTGCCTTGGGCACTAGATTGACCTTTAGTACAGCTTATTATCCTCAGACTGACGGGCAGTCCAAGCGTACTATTCAGATCCTTGAGGATATGCTTCGAGGCTGTGTCCTTGACTTTAGTGGGTCGTGGGAGAGGCACTTGCCCTTAGTGGAGTTTTCCTACAACAACAGTTTCCAATCGTGTATTGGTATGGCACCGTTTGAGGCCTTGTATGGCGACCGTGTAGGTCTCCAGTTTGTTGGGCCGAGGTGGGTGATGCACCTTTGTTGGGCCCGGAGTTGGTTTGGGAGACGACAGAGAAATTTGAGCTTATCCATAAGAGACTTGTTACAGCCCAGAATCGTCAAAAGAGTTATACCGATCGTAGGGGAAGGCCTTTGGCATTTGAGGCGGGTGATCATGTATTTTTGAAAATATCACCTAGGCGGGGTTTGATGAGGTTTGGGAAGAGTGTGAAGTTTTCCCCTCGGTTTATTGGCCCTTTTGAGATCCTTGAGAGGATTGACGAGGTTGCCTACCATTTAGCATTACTGCCGTAGTTGTCCGGAGTACATGATGTGTTTCATGTTAGTATGCTTCAGAAGTATGAGCCGGATCCATCGCATATATTGGTTTGGACCGACTTAGAGGTAGATGAGGATGCCTCGTATGAGGAGAGACCGGTGTGGGTCTTAGATATGCGGGATCAAGTCTTGCGAGGCAAGACGATACCCTTGGTGAAAGTTTTGTAGAAATATCACGGAGTGGAAAAAGTCACTTGGGAACGTGAGTTGGAGGTCCGTGAGAAATATCCAAACTTGTTTGTTAATGTTTAACCATGTATTGGGAATTTTGTTGTATTGATAGACGTTAAGAATATTGAAAATGTCTTAAGTTGTAAAATATTGTATATGTTTTATGGAAGTATTATTGAATATGCCTTGAAAATGGGAGTTTAACTTAACATTGTATATGTTGAATGTGTTGTAGAAATGCAAACATATCATTAACATTGAATATGTTATGGAATTGTGAACCATGTATATTGGAAATTGTTGAATCTGAAAGAAATGCATGTTGATAATGCATGTTGTAACAAATGTGGTAAATTGCCTCTTAAATAGAGATGGGATGACCGATAATGGGTCGGAATGTTGAATATTGAATTGTAATATTGTTAAGAATTGAAAAATCATGTTTTTGAAAGTTATTTATCTAATTTTATGGACGAAATTCTTTAAGGGGGAGAGGTTATAGCGATTCTGATTTTACTTTCCTTGTTTACTGTATTCGGACTCAGTTCCATGGATTATTGTTGTTGTCTGTATTGTATTTCCATCATTTACCCTTTGTATTTGAGTCTTGGGTTGTGTTGGGCAGGTCTGAAACAGGTTTGTTGTGTTTGGAAAGCAAAAGTTGATGCCCAGATTTTGCTCTTCACGCTCGAGCGGGCCTTTTGCTTTTGCTCCTCCGCTCGAGCAGGCATTCTGACGCTTGAGCGGGATTATTCATCTCTCAGTATTTTTGTTCTGCAGGTCATCGGACGCTCGAGCGTCCACTTTCACGCTCGAGCGGGGACCTTCGTCTGCATAACTTCTGAAAGTATGCATTTGACACTCGAGCGGCACTTTTCATGCTCAAGCCTGAGTCTGTGTCTGACGCTCGAGCGGACTGTGCATTATATCAGTCCGAATTTTGGCATTTTGAATCACTTTTTCAAGCCATTCTCTCTCTCTAGCTTTTCAAAACCCTATTTTGAGAGCTCCTCTCTCTAGAACTCTCTCTCTCTCTCTTTCTCTCTCTCTCTACATTTTAATCTTGGTTTAGTGTGACCCAACCCTTGTGCCTTCATTAAAGTGGTAGACCTCAATTTTGATCCGAAAATCTTGGGGTTTGGAGCACCTTCGAGTTTTCTCTTTTTTCTCCTTTGAGCTCCGAAATTTGAGGTAGGGATAACTACTCATATTTATGGTCCTTGACATAAACATGTAGTCATTTTGATTTAATGTTGTAGTTTGGAAATTTTGAGTGTTAGGGTTTCAAATCTTGAAATGTGTAAAGAAGGGTTTTTGTTCCTTTGGATTATATATGTGTATTTGGGCCTCAAAATGAGGGTATTGATGTTTATTGATGATATTTGGACATTTGGGTCAATATTGAGAAAAATGGGAAATTACCTTAGTTGGGTTTAATTGGGTCATTAGTGTAATTAATGACATTTGTTATAAGAAAGTGAAATTGATTTGGGAATAATGAAATTAGGAAAGTATGAGATGGAATGGTGTAGTTGGATTGATTAATCACTCATTTATGTAATTGTTGATAATTTATCTGTTTGATGAAATTATTATCTGTTTAGAAATAATTACTTTGGGCTATCGGTGGAGGGTAGTCTTGAATGTTATAGACATTGCATGATGATTAGGTGAATTAAACTAATCAATTGAATATGTCGTTGAATATGACGGATGGAATAACACATTGAATATGTGTATTGCTTGATCATTGTATATGATAAGTGTTTAATACATTGTATATGTATGTTGTTTGGGAGGAGATAGGGGATGTACTCCTAAACCGGATGTTTGGGAGGAGATAAGGGATGGACTCTAGTGATAACTAAATTGGCCGGAGTGTCCAGGGTGAAAGTCCCGAAATCCTAATTGCGTTTGCATAACGTAGATAAATTGAAGTACTGAAGTGTCATTGATATGAGTTGTAGTCTCATTTGATATTGAAGTATTGTTGATATGAGTTGTAGTCTCATTATATACGGTCTGGATGAATAGAGAACCATAATTATGATTTGGTTTGGATTGCGGAATGGAAAGGGATGGAAATCACACACACACACACACACACATATATATATATATATATATGTATCTATGTTTATGGATTGATTATGAAAGGGATGTACGTTTGTTTATATGAGTTAAACATTTATCAAACGCTAATGTTTTAGTTGTTGCTCATATTATGTTTAGCATATCTCTACTGGGCGTTGGCTTTTCAGGTGCAGGTGATATGCCGCCTCCAAGGTCTTAGCTTGGAAAGTTTCGGAGTTGAATACTCTTTTGGTTGTTTTTAGTATTTTTGGTGTTAAATGTAAATTCAAGCCAAGGGCTTAACGTGCTTCGAGTTAGTAATCTTTTTTTTGTAACCAAGTGTTGGCTTGGAAAGTTGTAAGCCCATAGGGCATTTACTTTTATTGTCAACATGTAATACTTTTGTACAAATACTCTGATGAATAGAAATATGCTTTATTCTCTTAAGTCTATGGATGTCATGAATGTTTGACTTATGGGTTTATTCTTGAGAGTGTTACATTAATTATATTTTTATTAAACTATCCCAACAATCCCCCACCTTTAATAAAAATAAAAGTTTAAATACTATTACAAAATGTATACTATACCCCCACATTTTAAAACTACTTATTGAAAACTATATAAACAAAAAATATATAATATGAGAGTAATGCATATTGCGCAATAGGTGTAGGTGTCTTCTGGACTTGAACTTCATTTAGTGTTAATAGTTCCCCTTCGAAGAATCATAGTGAACTAAGTCTTGAACTAAACTCTTTGGACTGAAACTTAACATCTCACACACACAACATTGATATTGGACAATAGTTCGTGAGTTAGTCTTTTTGTTGGCCATAATCTTAACTCTCATGAGAATTTTAAAGACTAGCCCAAGTTCCACAGTCGCGGCCTCATGACGGTTCCCACTTAGTAGAATCCTCTAAAGGTACAGTGATGAAATGTACCTTGCAGGAGATTGTCTGCCTTGGATTCATTTAGGGTAACACCCTTCCTATCCAGTCACTCATCATCACTGTTGCCTTAAGGATGGATAGGAGAACCACTCTTTTGGTGTCTCCTAAAATGTTAAGTGCTAGAATCCAGTCACACCATAAGAATTGTTTCCATGAACCTCCTTCATGGGGTTGTTAATCACAGAGATTGAGTTACTTAGGTGACTTCCTTAAGGCTTAGCCCATCCCCTTCAATAAATAAATATAGATCTAGCATCGTTAGTCCAGAGGCAATAACTCCTCGAGTTAAATAATTTGAATTTCCCTCAAATTTGACTTTAGAAGTCCTAAACAATTTAAGCTTCTCAAACTTCAAATTCCTTTTATCATATCGGCTTCTCAAGCTTAATTAGCTGTTGATCAACAATGTACTTCTCCATCTCATGGAGTATATATAAGGATAAACTACTAATAGGTCATAATAGTTGGACTTAATTCTCATCAAATTTTATTGAAAATAAATTCTAGTAAAATCGTCGTTAAAAATAATTTTTTATGACAATTTTTTATATATTTCGTTACAAATGAATAATTAGTGACTTTTTTTTTAAAATTTTATTTATTTATCAACATAACATTAATATTAATGTTTGTTTTTAGCTAATTTTCTTTGTTGCTGTTTGCTTTTCCACTAGGCCTCCACCGGAGAGGTACCTAAACAAATAATATGTGAAGAGATTTAAAAAAACATTAAGCAAAAAAACATTATGATATTTTGTGTTTTTTATTTCTTATTGTCTTTATTATTTTTTTTTCAAATTTTTTCACATATTATTTTTTAGGTACCTTCTAAATTAAGTACGTCTAAAAGATAAAATTTTTGATTAAAATAGAAAAATAAAAAAATAAAAAATTTATTTTAGTCGTCGTATATTGACTTTTAGCTACTAAAATCGTTTAGTCACCAAATGAAATTTTTTATACCTTTGACGATCAAATTTTTAATCGTCAAAAATTTATTTTTAACAACAAAAAAAATTTTAATCGTCAAAAGATTAAAATTTTTTAGAGAGAAACATTTCAAATATTTTGGAGGGATTTGTTAAATACTTTCGGAGACTAAAAAAAGTTTAGTAGCCAATAACCGTCTATATAAATATGTCACGCTCTCACTCTTCTCTCCGATCCGCTCTCATCTCTCTCTCTCATTGCAGCGCCTCTCTCTCTGTCTTCAGCGTCCCTCTCCCTCTCCTTCTCCTTCTTCTCCCTCTCCCTTTCCGCTGCTTCATCTCTCACCGCTGCTCCTCATCGCGTTTTCCGGCAACCGGAGCATCGATTCACATCCTTGTTGGTCACCGTCACCTGAAATCAATCCATCACCCACGGAAGCTCGATCGGCGGCTCCTCCCCAGAGACATAACAGATAGATAGGATTTGGATGAGGCGTGCCAAAAATCTCTGCAACTACCAACCATCGTCCATGGCGTTCTCTCTCTCCTCTACCATCATCCCTCACACTAGGGTTTCCATAAATGTCTCCCTTACTCCAATTCAACCTTTTTTCTCAACCCTTCTTCCCTCAATTCGATCCAAGAGAACTCGCAGAGAACACACAGTAACTTCAATTCGCCCCACACTTGGCCGCATTCTCGCCAAAAACCCTTCAATGGTTGGTTCTATTCTGCTCATATTCATTGTTTTACTTGAATTGATGATTTTTTTTGAAGAATTAATAATTTTTATTGCACTTGATTTGGGGATAATTTGAAATTGTGTAGTGTATGTGAAAGTTGTTATGCATAGTGTTGTTTGTGATCCCCCATATTTTTATATATCTTGTCATAATTCAAATAAGAGGGCTCTTGCTGCCTATAGATTACATAATGTTGTGTTAATGAATAGGATATTTGAACAATTTCAGATTGTAATTCACAACCCTTGGCAAAATGGTAAAGAACTCAAAATGTATCACATTTTTTAATCGTCTTCCATGCTGATAAATTACGAGGCTCACGCTCTGTGATTGGTGGTGTGTGAGCTGAAATTGTTAACAAGTTTTCACTGAATTGAAGTAACTTTCCTTATTCACCATTTGACTGATATTTTCCCATTTGTGTTGCGGGGCTACTGTGCATTGCTTGTCTCCACATCTAAGCTCTACTTAACCATTTCATTCTTAGTAGTAATGTTCTGACAATCTTTTTCTCTCCCTTTGATTTATTCCTACCTGCTGTAATATGGAGAATTAATTTGGTGATTTTAAGAGGTTCTGAATAAAAACTGATAGTAATCTCTCTCTCTCTCTCTTTCTCTCTCTCTCTCTCATGTTGGGCCAAAAAATTGAATGAAATATTATGTTGCCTTGTTTTTATTCAAATTGCATCTCCATTACCTTTAGCTTCTTGGAATTCTTGGTCTATTTCTCCCGCTGAAGCAGTACTTTATTCACCAGACACAAAAGTTAATAGAACAGGGGAACTAGTTTTGAGAAAGGCTATCCCTGCAAACACAAATATGAAAGCTATACAGGTCCTTATCATTGAAACTCTTTAGTTCTACAATTCCTCTATTTGGATAGTAATAATATGCAGACTATCTTACTTCTTCCTTTAGGATTCTCTGGAGGACATCTCATACTTGCTAAGGATTCCACAAAGAAAGCCCTATGGGACAATGGAGGGTAATGTGAAGAAAACTCTAAAGGTATCACTCATTTTCTTCTCATGTATAATGCAGGGTAAGGAAAGACCAATATGAATAGTTATGTTATATTATGCAGACTAGCACTCATTTTCGTAATATTCTTTTTAGTTTTTTGTTGTTTTGTTATTCATGTCATATTCATATCAATCTGGTATGCATTTGGATCATGCCATTGGTATCAAAGACCAATATGAATAGTTATGTTATAGTCTTGTCAAGTGATCCTTACGTTGTCGTGACTCCTGGACAGCAGGTCAGTCACACAACCGCAATGAGCTTGTTGTCATCCATGGCCATGAAGAGGTACATAACAGACATTAACAAAACGTATATGATATGGATAGATAATTATTGAATTGTGAAGATGACTAACATATTTAGTTTTTGGTGATATTGGTGCAAATACCAGCACAAGCCTTTGAAGGATTTGACAGGTCAATTCTGTGAGATATGCGGCAATGGAATTGGGCTGACGGTGGACGGAGACTTGTTTGTGGCCTGCAATGAATGTGGTTTTCCAGTGTGTCGCCTGTGTTATGAGTATGAGAGAAGAGAAGGCTCCCAACTGTGCCCTTAGTGCAAGACCAGATACAAACGTCTCAAAGGTACTACTAACAAAACTCATCAGTCATACTGTTGTTGTTGCTGCACCAATATTATTAGCACAACTTACTACACAAACCAACACATCCATCAACTTACCAAAAAATATTACAAACAGAAATCATTCACAAAAAGTGAATAATGCAGTGCTGGCAATACTGTATTCTGTGTGTTGTGAGGCAACATGCCAATACTGCATTTTTGACTTCTATGACTTATCTACATAATTTTGACAAACACATTATTTTTATTATATAAAGCATTATATTACCTTCTAATTATGTGTGAGCAAACATTCATACTAAAAAAGTCTTTTTAAAAAAAATACATTTTTTCTTAATTATTTATTTCCATTAAACACATTCCAACATTGAATACAATACAATTATCATACACTAATAATAAAAATAATAACAATAATGATAATATAATTATAATAATTAATGTTTTCTTGTCGTATGAACTCGTCCCTTTGTTCTGACATTATGAAGGTTCCTTGACCTTAGCAATGTACTAATTGGAACATCCCAATTCTATTATAAATATATAAATAATAAAAAAAAATTAAAATATATATAGGGTTCCATATAAGGAGATTCCTATAATCACCATCAATGCCTCATAATGCACTCATGAGGTGATCTCATGGAGTAGTGTATGAGCTGTTTTTGTGAAGTCAACTGTTGACACATAATATATGTTTATTCCATTGGTTCTTTATTGCTTTTTTACTTTGTTAATTATTTGTCGCTTTTATAGTTTTTTTTCTCTATTTCTTTATTACCAAGGACAACATTTTAGTGTATATAAAAGTTTATCATTTGGTTTAAAGGTTTGCCGTTTAAGTATGTACTTCTTGCGAGTTGGCTTTGTTTGAATGAGGTGTGGATTAGGCCAGGACTTAAGTACAGGTGTAGAACAAGCTAGTTTTGCTTGCTGTAGGGATACTTGCCCAGTTCATATATTTGGTTGAAGAGATGAATAAAATCCTAGTTTGATAAGAATTTTCATGATACTCTTTGGGTTTTGTAATGTAACTAGTTGCTCTAAAAGCTTAACCTATTAGGAAATAAGCCCAACACATTTTTAAGCTCTCACACCCTCCCTTTATTTGTGACCCCCTATCCAACATGAAGATACAAATTAACACAAACTAAACTGACACACAGACAAACATATTATAAGGTATAAACAAATACAATGATATTTGAACGTGTGATGTCTAGAACTAAAGCTCTATTAACATGTTAAGCAACCAGTGGCCTCAAAAGTTTAATCTGTTAGGGCATGGACTCAACATATATATCAAGCTCTTACATATTTGTATTTGTCATTGAACTTGTAATTATTTGAGACTATTTTGTATTTCATTTTCTTAATCTTTGTATAGGACCATGAATGGAGGCAAGCCGTAACTGCAGCTGGTTTAGGATGCATTGCTGCTTTATCAGTTGAGAGATATCTTACCAGCAACAATCTCCTTGTTGAATTTCACTAGGTATTCTCAATTTTGATTGTGTTCTATTTGATATGTTCTTCTCTCTTGGATATATTACCTGATAATGTGTTGTGTTATCTAATAGCAAACTAATTTGTAGCTCATTAATTGGACTAATATCATACAAACCACTTTGATATTACACCTATTGTCTTCCGTCCTAGACAAACTAGACATGAGCACTGCTTAATCCGTGAAACTGGTGAAGTTCCTATGCCTACAACTGCTGGCCATTCCAATGTAACCCATAGTGCTTGATACTCAACTTGGGTGCCCGGTGCCCATTGTGCAAAACATGACTGGGCCACGCAGATGATTTATTCACCATCTTAAACCAAAATGGTCATAGTGGTCATCCTTCTGTTGGTTTTCTATGCCTTTCAGCTTGAGCTCTGCAATAGTGAGAAGGATTTTGGCACACAAGAATTAAGATTAGGCATTGCAGCTGAAATTGTTCCCCAGTGCATAGCCCTTTTTTTTTTTTTTTTTTTTTTTTGATCTCCCTAAATTAAACTTGATAACATAGTTTGGATATGTGTTGGCTGCATAGAGACTAGCGAAAGCTGAGGTTTACTTGTTTTTAGGCACACAAATGCTCTCCATTTTTTATGTGTACATATATTCTGAAGAAAAATGTCATGCATATTCCTTAGCTTAAATTTGTTCATTCTTAGTGCGGAACATTTGAGGAAAATCATAACTATAGGTTCATTTTAGCCGTAGAAGACCAAGTTCTTATTTCAGTTAGTCACTTTCACTTGAAAGTGGGTATTAATTTTTGGAATATTATTTTAGTGAATGCCATATTATAAAGTGGGTGAAAACTGTAATTTTATGTGAATCTCACTATTTTGTGAATTTTTTAAGAGCCTAGGACTGAAGAGGTTAAGAAGGAACTCACAGGCAGACATGTCCAATGGGGTTTTGACATCTCTATCTTTTGGGTGCTATTTGCTTGTGAAGACCCATAAGGATAATGTAAAGATTTTGCATTATATAATTTTCTTTATAATTTCAAATATGCCAATGCTATTCGGTCAATATTAATGATTAATTTTTTTTTTAACAGATATTTTTGGCGTAGAACTGTAGATATTCCTTTTTTTCTCTACGGAGGACATGGTTTTTGTACTACTTTTTATTTTGTATGAAATTATTATTTTCAGTTGGAATATACTTGGTTTGTATAAAATTTGATATTAAAAGTTATTCTCTTTTTTGGATGGTTGTAAGTGAAATACATGTTGTGGAATGGGTGATAATATGTATGTATTGTTTTGTCTGTATACCTGTTACAGGTTGTGGATAAATTAATTAAAAAAAAATATATAAAATGATATTTTGGGTTACTAAACAATTTAGTAGCCAAAAATGAAGTTAAATATTTTTAGTGACTAAATAGGTAGTAGCTAAAAAAAGAATTAAATGGAAACAAACCTTTTGGCGACTAAACATTTATTAGCCATTTAAAAAAAAGACTTTGGGTGACTAATAATTTAGTAGCAAAAAAAAAAAAAAAGTTTTGGCGACAAAATTTTAGTTGCTGAAAATGTGATGTTAAATTTAATTGTAAGCTTTTGGCGACTAAAAAATTAGTCGCCAATTTAGCCTTTCAGCGTCAAGTTTTTGTTTTGTCGCCAATATTTTTTACTTTTGGCAACTTCTTGTTTAGCCGCCAATTAGGACTTTCGGCGGCTAAAATATTTTTTGTTGCCAATATCTTCGTTGACCGTCTTTCCGCGACCAAGTTGGCGACCAAACTATTTAGTCGGGAAAATCTTTTGGCGACTAAAAATATGACTTTTGACGACTAAAAATTTAGTTGTCAAAAGTAGAATTTCTTGTAGTGTAATAAAATTTAAAAATATGTGTACATGTAGAAACCACTCTGTACTTAAAAAACTGTGAGATTTACTACATCACATGTGAAACCATATGAGAAGCAAAAGTTTAGTAAAATAAATCGGTAATATATAACAATCCTCTTTTATTTTTTAGAAAACTCAAAAAAAAAACAAAAATGCTATTTCTCTCTCTCTCTCTCTCTCTTTTTCGCGTGCTATACCATTGGATTTGAAAGTCAAAAATAAATAAATTTTTAGATAAAAATAAAAATAAACATTTATTATATTTAGTTTCAAAAGGCCTTATTTTAAAATAGTTGAGCCGCCTCTGAGATATGGCAAACAAATCTAACAACATAGATGCCATTAATATACAAAAATATGATTTTGTAAGTTAATACATGAATACAAAAAAACATGTTTACTCATGTATATATATATATATTTTCAATATTATTTCTTCTTATGCCAGTAGAAATTAACATTGTAAATCATACTTTCTTTTTAATTGTGTGTGTGTGCGCTTTTTTTTTTTTTTTTAGTGCACATTGATGGTCCACCTAAGTTAAAAAATCTTTGATTTGTAGTAGCGATTGTTCATCGCAAACACCATTCATTATTCTTAGGTCGGCCCTTGCCATTCTCGCAATGCAGAACTACTAATGTCAACGTCAGTTACCCAACCAACCAACCAACCTTGATATTCAGACTTTACTGTTTAGCAAAATAAAATCATCCAGCATATATATCGCAAAAGTTCATAACCTTAAAGAAATACATATGTCTTACAAACCAAGCATAACTAACTCACACGGAAATTGAAAGCAGGGAGACAGATTCTGTTCAAAAAAATAAAAATAAAAAAGGGAGACAGATTTACAAAATGATTTTGCAACTCTACACTCCTTTATTCTAACACCAAGAGCAAGATATACATATAGCTAATTATTAAACATGCATATACACCACTACATATTAATACCATTTAATTTTCATTACCAGGACCAGCAGTCTGGGCTGCAAGGAAGCCTGTCAACAAGTCCCATGTCTTTAAGCGCACAACAATGACAGAGCAAATATGGAAGCCAAATGAGCCAATCTGAGACCAAGACAGATACAAGTGCAAACGGTGACAGACCTCCAACAATCAAAATAACATAGCAAAAGATTTTAGCATAGTTTCCATTGAGAATTGGTTGCCCTTGAAGTTCAACAAAGTCTTTTAACACAACTGCCAAGCTACTGCATGCTCTTAGGGTGGGTTTTCAAAGGTGACTCAGTTGCACCCAGATTAAATTGCATGAAACCAGCCAGCAATCCATTCAAGAAGAAGTAGACAGTAGAAATGGATTTGATGAATACTCTTGCCCTATGAAAGAATTCAAGATAAAAAAAATGCATTTGGCATGTCGCAGGTTTCAAGTTTTGTTGTATTAATTTGTACCTAGATTTTTTGATAAATTTTATATTGAACTAAAATTTGAATTATTATAGGTGGTTTGTTGAAAAGCTAACAAAAAAAGAAAGAAATTAGGGGACATATTACATAGTGTGAGAGGGGAAAATTTGAAGACAATATAAAATTTTAGTAAAAAAATTTGAAAATTCTAAACAATCTGCTTTGGAGGAGTAGTACTAAAACTTAACCACGAAGATAGCTCTCTTCAAAGAATAGTCAAGGGCTAGACCAAACACTAAAATAAAATCATTCAACACTAATTACCACTACTCTCTCTGATGCTTGCCAGATAGGGGTGTAAATTTAGCTCCGGCCGGCCCATGTTGGGCTCCCGCCAAGATTCAGGCTGGGCTGGGCCGGCCCACGAGTCAGAAAATTAGGCCCAGGCTCAGGCCTAGGCCTAGGGGGCATTCGGGCCTTGCGTGGGCTTGAACAATTTTTTTTGTTTTTTTTTTACCAAAATTTTATTATTTTTCACTAAAAAAAACACTAGGCCTCGGGCGGCCAGGGCCTTGAGTGGGCCTTGAGCGGGCCGATGGGCCGGACTTCAAAATGATGGCCTAGGGTCTTGGGCTTTAGCAAGCCTGTTGAGTTGTATTTGAGTCGTTTTGTTTATCGAGTTGTTGTTGTTTTGTTTATCGAGTTGAATGTTGCATTTTGTATTTTGATTATTGGTCAGTTCATTACCCGATTAAGAATGTTGTGCCAATACAAGTGTTCAGTTTTCATTTTCAAATTCAGTCTCATTTTCATGCAAATATGGTGCTCATGATGCAAAATACAACACTTTTTCATAATAACTGCTTTTTGTTCTGATCATATTTTTACAAAAGAGGAGTACAAATATTAACGAAAAATAAACCTGTCTGAAGCTATACAATGTGCTAATGCTACCAACAAAAGAAACTGAGTGTAGACCGCCCAAACTCCGCTCCGCGCGCGAGGGCGCGAATTGTGGTTCTAGCTATTATAGTTCGGACTCCTGTCACGGTTTTGAATCTAATCTCATAAAGTGCAATGCAAGACTGATAAATCACCAAAGAGTCCAAATCCGGCAAATCGTTTTGGAAAATTGATGTTGAATCAAAAAGTGCCAAACATGGACTGTTTTGCCAGATTTCAGAGTCGCCACCTAAATATTTTGTTTTGGCAAATTTAGGAAACCCTGACTCGTACCTAAGGCCATGTGTCCGTCATCACCAAAGTTGCCTCGGCTCAGGAACTTGGGTACGAGAGGGGAAGGTCCTGAAATGAGCACCCCCGCTCACCCAATCAAAGATCGGCCTTTACTAACATGATAAATGTATTTTTGTAAATGCATGTGTTCTTATTTTGGTTCATTAGCTAGCTTACTATGTGATGCACACAACATACAAGTATAAACTCAATCACTCAATTTGGAACAAAACATCTCATGTTTGTTTTTCGAAAATGGTTTGAAGATGCTACTTGCAAGTAGGCTAAAACGCGGATTTGCCACCAAACAAGGTGGGCTTGAAACAACATGATTGTGCCACCCTTAAGTGGGCTTAAAACTTACATTTTGATGAATTGTTCCAATTCAAGTAATAAAGCCTTCATCTACAGGCATTCATGCAATTAAACATTTAAGCAGTTAGCCTCATGGCAAGCATGCTATCATGGAAGTCACTTACACACATGCAAGGATGCTAAAGTATAAACACTCACAGTGTACTCTGAGCCAAAACAGAAGCTATGTTAGAAATTAATGCATGATCCTAGCTATGTTTGAAGTGCCTAACGCAACATAGCTAAGGTATCGAAATATGAATGTGACATATGAATGTGACACTTCATATGAATGTGACATATGAATATGAATGTGACATATGAATGTGACATATGAATGTGACTAAGTAGGCTCGGCTACCTAATCATGACATATGAATGTGACATTTGATACATGTATTCAAATAGGTATCGAAATACAATGCGGTTTGAATGATGCGCCGAGCCCGGTGCATGCAAGACAAATGAATGATGCATGCATGCAAGCATAAGGATGCTAATCGGAATATGCCCTAAAACTAACCATCGTAAGTGGTTAACTAAAAGGGAGAAAGAAATGGGGGTTGGAAGACATGCACACACACACGCATCCTTATTACAACAGTTCGCCCTCTCGATAGAGGGTCCGAACAAATAGGCTAAGTTATGCTAAGCTAATTAAACTAATTATTACAAATCAACTAATTAACTAACATAGCTAATTAATTATTACAACACAAATGAATTTGAACAACTAGCTAATCTAAGCTAATTAAATACAAACCAAGTTAATTAATTAAACACTCAAACTAATTAATTACAAAATAACTAAGCTAATGAACTAGTTTAGCTAAGAAATTTAAACAAATGGCCTTGGGAGGCAAGGGGGATATGCATGCTCGGTCGGCTTCGCTCGGAAATCCGCTATCGTGCCTCATGATGCCTCTATTTGCACTCTTTTGTACCTCTGAAAATTATGCCAACTTCCAGAATATTTCTGACCCACCTTAGGAACATGCTGAGGGATGGTCGGCCAAGAGGGATGGCCATCGGCCAAAGTTAATGGCCATCGGCCACTTCTGATAGTCGATCGGCAGACTTGGTGGTCGGTCGGTAGCTTTGATGGCCGGTGGCCACTGCTTCCTGCAATTTCTCTTTTTGCTGCAACAGAGCACAAACAGAGGCATGTCAGTGTATTTGCAAGGAAATGTGTGTGCAACCACACTCCTTATCATGTCTCAAGCTCAAAGGAATGTAGTGCTCTGCTCTCGAGCCACCAATCACGCATCTCAATGCATGATGGCCAAAGAGTCAAGCTTGCACAATGTCGATGAATGTACAAATAACACATAGGACTCGAGAGGCCTCCATCCTATCATGCACAATCAAGGGGCACAGCGACAAAGAAATGAGGCGCGTTTTATCACTTCAAGTATGAAACGCCCCTCGTTTCTCGTATTTGGATCAACATCTGATCCAAACACAATGCAATGTAACACACATGCAAACAACATGCTAGAAAACTTGAGCATTAAACACTAGTGAAGGATACAACACCGGGACCATGCAACACAACGCTCAATGGACTAAACCAACACCAAACAGACCTTATGCATGCCAAAACAGTGGCTGAAATATACTAAGATCAAGGCATATAACACAAGGAAAATATGCACATTTGATGGCTCGCAAACAAGGCATGAAGACACAACTCTCAAATACATTGAAGGATAGGAAAATGTGAGAGTGTGGCAATGAAATATGCTCTGAAATTACATACCAAATGAAGCCATATCATGCACACATCACAAATATAGCATGCTAGTGGTCCCAAAGCTTAAGGCTAACAAGGCCAATTACACTAAAGCCATATAAAGCAAGGCATGCATGACCAAAACCACTCAAATCAGACCTAAAGCATGTTAAATCAAAGTAAAAAATGTGCTGGAGTGGAGCCAAAACATGCTAGAATTATAGGTCAAAACACCAAACAAGCTAGGCTAGTGAACAAGTTTGCACTACAAGTGCATAAACCATGCAAGGGGTGACTTAGTTGACCAAAATCAGAGCTAAGGCATGCCGAAATATGAGTAAAAGCCTGCTGGAGTGGAGCCAAAAAAACATGCTAAAATGGTGGTCCAAAGCATAGAGCATGTTAGGCTAACTAAGAGGATTGCACTACAAGTACATGAAGCATGTAAGAAACAACCAAACCAACCCAAAACAGAGTTATATCATGGCAAATAATGGCTAAAAACATGCTTGAACTAAGCAAATTCAAGGCACAAAGACAGGCTACTTTGCAAGGCTACAAGTAGGATTACACTACAAGTACTAGAAGCATGCAAGAGGTGACCAAGACAGCCAAAAACAGAGTCATGGAAGGTCTAAAAAGACACAAAAAAGTCCTGAAACAAAGCCTCAAGAAGATAGAAATACATGCTCTTTTGATGGACCATCAACACAAACAAACAAGAGAAGAGAAGGGGGACAACCCCCTCATATTTTGGACCTCAAAACCACATTTCTACCACTGAAAATCCACTGGATTTCAGTGGTTAAAAGGCCAAACAAAGATGGTTTCAAAAGCTTAGAGAGTTGCATCAAAAGGCTTTACAAGCCAAAGAGCAAAGGGAGAGACAACCCCCTAACACAAAAGAGGCTTGAACTACCCTTTTTAGGACCTAAAAATAGAGTTTTGTTCAGTTTAACACCACCCCAAAAATAGCCCCAAAGTAGTGTGAAAAGATAGCTAAGCAAGCATGCAAAATAAGCTAAAAGGGAGAGAGTTCTTACCCTTGATGCACAGCTACAAAATAGGCACAAATCTGAGCTCAAATCACCTTTTGGAACTCAAAAAAAGTCCCAAAGAATCTCAGCTCAATGGTGGTCAAGTTTGGTTAAGGGTGCTTGGGCAAAGGAGAGGTGTATCTAAGTTTTCATGCACAAAAGGGCAAGAGGAAGTGAACTTCTAGAGAGAGGGGCAGAGATTTAGCTCTAAAAATTCTAGAGAGAGAGAGGAGTTTTTTTAGTGTGAGAAGCTCCCACAATTGCTCAAAATGTTTTAAGTTCTTAAAAATATGAGATATAGCCTCCATATATAACAAAAGCAAGAGCTTTGGTCGAAAATATCTGAATTGGGACAACTGGAGCAAGCTGGAAAGCAGCTGGAGGAGAAATATCTTCAAAAATTCTGAGTTTGGGTCACTCTTGGCCGAACGGCCATCTTTGGTGCCGACCTGCTACTTGTGATGACCGATCGGCTACTTCCATGGCCGACTATGCACATTTGTGGCCGACTGCAAATTTTGCTCTGTAGGTCTAACTTCAAATGGGCATAACTCCTTCATATGAACTCCTTTTCAGGTCATTCTTGTGTCAAAAATGAAGCCCCTAAAGTCTTCTTTCCAATGGTGGAGGCCTCATAGCTGAGATCCAAGTGTGCAAACAGATGGGCTTGATTTAGCGAGGACCGCTCGATTCTCTCTTAGCGATTCATGCCCATCTTCTTCTCCAACTTGGTTTCTTCCCTCTCCTCCAATTTTCTTCAACTCCAAACCCCTAAACAAGGTGTTTTGAAAGATTTTTCAAAGATTTCATCTCTCTTTCATTCATTTCCACTTTATCCTTGCTCGATTTATCGAAAAGCGCAACATTTAACAAAATGCAAGCCTCGAAACATCGTGGGAACTTTATTTCAAAAATATTTTGAAAGAGAGGGTTTTAAGGCCTAAAAACCATTTAAAATAGCTTTGGTCTAAAATGGAGTGTGAGGTTAGGATTTGACTCTCCTCTTGCCGAAGAAATCGAACCTTTGTCCTACATATCTTTCATCACCATGTAAACCATCAGCAGCACCCAAGTTTTAAGGGCAGTCAAAAATAGGGTGTCTACACTAAGCAGAAGTACAAAAAAAAATAAAAAAATCAGTGCCGGGCGCCTCAAGCTCGAAAGGCCCTCTTCCTCAGAGGAGAGGACTCTAGGGCACTATTTCCATCAACGTCGTTGTCTGAATCTGTCTCAAAACTAGAGTTGGCATTGTTTCTTTTCTCTGCCCCGAAGCCCTCCTCAGCATCGTCGCCTCCGCTCTCGAAACCTGAGCCGGTGTCATCATCTCCACTCTCGAATGACCTAGAGTCCTAACTCACTACCTCCTCCGAGCTGCTCGTCTTAACATCAACATCGCGCAAGAAGATGGGCTCGAGGATCGCTTCCCTCGAGCACCTCTACCTTTGCCTTTTCTCCCTATTACCGAGGAGGTACCATCGTCTGGTGCTAGTGCCACCGTTAGTGCCGCCGCAGACAACCGAATCTGGAAAAGACAGTTGTCAACATATCAGTTACAGTGTGTATATCAGATGCCATCATGATGTGCAGAATGAGTGTGTGCAAAAATTAGATACAGTTTGAGTACTGTATGAATGCAATGCGTGAATACAATGTACCAGATGCAGTGCAGTTTGGAATAGACCACAGTTGACATGCCGGTGTATTGGAAAATTGATAGCATGAAATGTAAACTGAAGAAATTACTTGAATACTGTAGAGACTGAGCAGTGCCTCTCTTCTCTATACCATGCCCATCAGGGAGGCTATCAGCTCAAGAGCCCTCCTCGTGTACTCTGTGGAGGCCTGCAAATGCATTTGGATCATCAGTAACTGCAATGAATAAATCTGAAATGAAATGTTGGGTGAAAACGTAAAGAATGGTTCATACCTGAGTCGGGCCTCGAACCCTAACAAGGTCATACCTAGCCGCTGCGAGCTCAATCGGAACCTGGTAAGGATTCCTGGTGTGTCACCAGCATGTCAGTGTAGTCGGAAGGTCTGGCCAACCGGTCCTTTGCTTCACCTGGGAAGCCCCTCTACCACGGGTCCTGATCGCCCTGGCTGCCCAGGTCACTTTGGGCGCCTCTCGCATAATAGGAGCTCTCGCATCCTTACCTCCTCAAGCATCGGTCAGGGGTGGCATCAAATGTGTCTGGATTAAGGTCTCATAGTCGCCTGCTGTTCGGAAGTAGTCGACATCCAAGCCCATCATAAACTGAATCACCTCCTCAACAAATAGGCTATCTGCTGATCGCATGGACTTTGGCGGCGCCATCGGCACCTTTGGGTCAGCAGCCCATAGTCCGGCGACAATCGCTTCTCAGAACCAAGCTCGGTAGACTGGGCCCTTGAGTAGAATGTAAAAATGGGAAATGGCCTAAGCTCTAGCATACTGGTCCCGAATCCCCGCCGGCATCATGGCCTATGGCTGCGACATGATCTGTAAATAGAAGTTGTATAGATGATTAATTATTGTCAGTTGAAATGCAAGTCAAAATAGCGTTAAAGCAAAAATGACTGTGTTTCCGGTTACCTCATGGGTAGCCACGGTGTCGAAGTAGTGGCGGAAGAATGTAAAGGGTGCGCAGGTCCTATGCTGGCGCCAGCCATCATACCTCTATGAATAGGGGACTGCCAGTGGAAGCTCTTCCACGGGCTCTGGGGCTAGAGTTGAAAAATACGCGTAGACCCACAGCTGTGGAGAAAATGCAGTGATATGTGATTAGCACAATGTATGAGCAGATACAAAAAGTGCAAAGCAGAAAGCACAATATATGAGCATATACAGAAAGTGTAAAGAAGAAAGCATAATGTATGAGCAGATGCAGGAAGTGCAAAGCAGAAAGCACAGGTATTGAACAGATATAAAGCAAAAACTATAAAGTAGAAAATGTAAAGCGCAAAGAGGAAATTGAGATGCATACCTCCCAGGCTCGCCAGTAGCCTTCGATCAAGTCCTTTCTCAGACGGGAGGTCGAGCTCATATATCCATATAAAGTGGCAAGGCCAGCTCTGCCCCAGTTATAAAAATGAACCCGAGGAAGGGTCACTAGGGTAATCAGTAGATATAAGCCGACGGTGTTCCACTTGTTCGAAAATAAGGTGGTACCAAAGATGAACATCAAAATGCCCCTGGCGTACTGCTCTGTTTGCTTTATCGTCTTGGGCTCGGTCCCTCTGAATCTCTCGGTGAACCAGGTATATCTGACCATGCCTGTTCGATATATGGGTGGATGCGCTCCCAGTAGCTCGAACTAGGCCGCCTCCCACTCTTCCATGTCTGTATCTAGAGGGATCGGATCACCGTCTACGTTTAAGCCGGTGATCATGGCAAAGTCATAGGGAGTTATCGTCATCTCTCCTGTGCTAGAAAAGTGGAAGGAGTTGGTAGTGTCCCATCACTTCTCCACAAGTGCTCCCAAGAGAGAATGGCTCGCGATGACTTGCATCAGGCCAGAGCAAAAAAGGCCAAAGCTAGTCTCATCTATGATGTCACGAACTCCAGTAGGGAGCTCATCGTACCAGTCTAGGGCAGTAATAGCTCCGTACCCTCGGAAGGCATGAGACTCGCCCTGTAGCAGAGAACAGATGCAACAGATAAAGAATAAATGAATTAGATAAAGCAGGGATGATAGTATAGTCGAATAAAAGGCAGTGCAAGAAATGCAAGTAAAGAATGGCAGAAATGCATGAAAATGGAGTTCATACCTCAACAACAAAAGCTGACAGGTGCGAAGCTGGATCCCTCAGCAGGAGGTCTTCTGATGCACCGTGAGCAAACTCAGTGAAGCGTCTGATGCCTTTAGCAGGCAAGATATGTGTCTGGAGATGGTATCTCTCTAGATGGAAAGGTCGTACCCTCAGTAGTAGTGGCTTTGGCTCGGCCTCTGGCTCAAACTCTGCCTCAAGGTCAGCCTTAATGCGCTGAGCCGCCTCACCGGCCTCGGCAACTACTGGCTCCCCCACCTCAGCAATAGGTGAAAATACTAGAGGAATCTCTGGAGGAGCCCCGTCATAGGGTGTATCATCCGCCATCTAGAAAATGAGTGCGAAGTAGATGAAAAAGTGAAGAAAAATGGAGAAAAGAGGGTGAACTTGGAAAAAGTCAACCCTAGGAGAGAGAAAATAGAAGAAAAAGTCAAAGCCGAGAAAAGTGCACAAAACTCGAGAGAAACTCAAGGGGAACAAGCCTAGAATGGTGAAAATGTGGAAAGAAGGGTCGAAATCAAATTTCAATCGGTTTAAAACGAAGGAAACAAAGAGGGTTTAGCGAATAAAGTTCGTGTGGGGCGTTGGAAAACGCATAGAAAGCGCAAATCTAAAGAGGAGTGTCTAGAGAGAGAGAGGGAGAAAAATTTCGGCCCTAGAGAAGTGAGGAAATGAAGTGTTGAGTTATATACTTAAAGACTCAAGCCAAAAAAAAGTTTGCCCCCGAACTATCATTGGTGGCTGGCATAGGGCCACTAAGGCCCATCGGTGGCCGGCCGATGGCTAGTGGCCTCCCTTGGAGTCCTAATGTTGTTTTGTGTCCTTGGTTTCCAAGAAGTGTGGAGGTGGTTCACTGTTGGGTTCAGATTGTCTCTACAGAAGCTCAAAATGGTGTTTTCGGTGCACGATGTTCGTTACTTGTCAACATGAACGAGGTGTATCCTTTAAACATATTGTAACTCTTCCGAGAGGTAAATCGGAAGTTGCTATTGAATTTGTTTTTGTCAAATTATGCTTTTGTACCTTGCGTAGAATATGCGTTTCACTTTGCGTAGGATATGCATTTCACATATGTCATTACATAAGATATGCATTTCATATATATGCTGCATGCGCGTCTATCGTCTGTTATAAATCATGCATAGAATATGCTTCCGCTCTTGTTTCATGCATAGAATCCGCTTTTGTTTCTCGCATCGCATGGAACATGCCATTCACATTGTATCTCAGTTGTTTGTCTTGCATAGAACATTCATTCTTACTATATCGTACTTATTAAGTTTCTTTCTTGCACAGGCAAACGATATTGTATGTACGGTTCATTTAGAGGAGTTCCAGGTGAAGTCTTTTGTGCATCTATCGCACTTGTTCACTTTGTGCATTTATTGCACCTGTTTACCTTGTGCATCTATTGCACTTATTCATTTTGCATATCTATCGCATTTGTTCATTTCGTGCATCTATCGCATACCTCTCTTTGTTGTTTCTCAGGACACGTGAAACGCGGCCCTGGGTGGGTTTTACCTCGGGATGTACGAAGTACGCACTCGAGTGGTTGTTTCTCAGTTTGCCTAGTTCAAAATCTGGCTCTAACTCTCAAACTGGGAACCCGATTCGAGTCTTGTCTTTTCCCACAAGTCTCTAGTGTCTAGGCGGTGGTGTGTGCCTTTTTTCATGCAGATCCGACGCCGTTTGGTGATTTCGGGGCGTCAACACCTCGAATTCTAAGTTTATTAAGGAACTAGTTTTCCAAGATCGAAATTTGGCTCTATCTCCCAAACCGGGAACCCAATTCAAGTCCCGTCTTCTTCCACAAGTCTCTCATGCCTAGGAGGTCGTGTGTGCCAAGTTTTGTGCTAATCCAATGCCGTTTGGTGATTTTGGGGCGCCAACACCTCCAATTCTAAGTTTCTTAAGGAACTAGTTTGCCTAGACCGAAATCCAGCTCTGTAGACACCCCATTTTTGACCGTCCTCTAGACTTGGTTGTGCTTGTAGGTACACCCAACAATTGGTTCGATTGCTCGCCCAGCACTCGACTGTCACGGCGGAATGTCACCGGTTCGAGTTTCTCGGACCTTGTATCATTTCTGCCTCATTTTTGGACCCTGATTTGGTCCTTTCAGAGTGGCCCTCCTGGTGCACTGTCGACCATGTCTTTGTTCCTGTCGGCCACTGATGAAGCCCTGCCTGCCGGCCATTATTGATGGCCGGCACCCCCCTATCTCAGCTGGTTTTCCTCCAGATCTTTTGAGCCAGCTGGATTTTTGTTTACTCCCCTCCATACACGTGTATGGAGGGATGAAGGCCTTGCAAAGCTTCTTGAAGAAGCTTTGGCTTTTCATTCCTCTATATAAGGAAGAGGCCTCTTCCTTAGATAGGGTTCTGAGTTTTTGAAGAGCAAAAACTCCCTTTCTCTCTATTGCTTGTGTTTTGTGCCTTGAAGTTGGATTTCCTTGCACTTTTACACTACAACACATAGAGATACACCACCACCATTGAATCAAGCTTCTTGGGAGGTCTTTTTGAGGTCTGAAAGCAAGCTTCCACCCCCTGAAATTGCTGGTTTCGAAGAGGGTCTTCAAGGGTGAGCATTTCCCCCATTTTTACACTTTCTTGTACCTTGGTTTAGCCCTCTTTGCATATTGTTTTAGGTTTTTCTTATAACTGAAAAAAAGTCTTGTTTTTAAGTGCTTTTTAAGTTTGGTTAAGGTCATTTTGCTGTTTGGGGTGTGTAGCCCCCTTGCATGCTTTGTTTGGCTTTGTTTTAAGCCATATTAGGAGGCCTCCGAGCTAGCCTTGGTTTGGCCTTCCTACCACTGAAATCCAGTGGGATTTCAGTGGTAGAGGTGTGGTTTTGAGGTCCTAAATCAGAGGGGGTCCCCCCCTCTCTTTGTGTTCCTCTTTACTTGCATTTTTCGCCTTCCAAAGGACCATCCCTCTATGCATTTTTGAGGCTTGGTCCAGGCCTTTTTTTGTGACTTATAGGACTTGCCTTGGCCCTGTCCAAGGCTGGTTTGGTTATGTCTTGCTTGCATCTTGCATGTATAGTGTAACTCCATCCATAGCTCATCAAAGTAGCATGTGTACATAGTCTTTGTTGAGTCCATTTCAGTCTATTTTTGGTGATGTTTTACCATGCCATAAATCTGTTTTGGGTTGGTTTCGTTACTCCATGCTTGCTTGATGCACTTGTAGTGTAAATCCCCTAAACTAGCTTCATATGCTCCATGCCATGCCATGTCATTTTAGCTTGTCTGGTTTACATTCCGGCATGTATTTGGTCATCATTTGGCATGTTATGACCCTATCCATAGTTGGCTTGATCATCCTTTGCATGCTCCATATAGGTGTAGAACAAATCTTGTTTACTAGCCCTTTGTGCATGATGTTTTGACTCATCATACTAGCATATTTTGGCTTTGCTCAAACTTGATTTTATGCTTATTTTGAAGTGTTCTAGGATTGTTTTGGGCTGCCATGACCATATCACTCATGCTTTGTATAACTATAATGTAAATGCTTAGGCTAGTCTTGGGTTTTGAGGCCTCTATCATGTCATACATGTGATGTTTGCATGCTTTGCCCTCATTTCACATGCTATTTCAGTCCATGAAATGCTGTCATGCACTTGCATTTGACATTCCTTGAATGCTTTGTATAGCTTGTGCTTTATGCCTCAAGAGTGGATTTTTTGTGCATGCCACTTAGCCTAAGCCTTTAGCTCATCATTTTAGTACATTTTGGGTCCTAATATACCATGATGTAACTCTGTTTTTGGTTGTCTAAGTCATGCCATGATTGGTTCTCATAGGTGTAGTGCATTGCCTCTTTAAAGCCTTGCATGCTCCATGCTTTTAGCCTTGTGTTCTAGCCTTTGTTGGCTAGCTTTGAGCTTGATTTTGGACTTGTTTGGGCCTGCCCTAGGACTGTTTTAGGTCCCCTTGGCCCTTTGGGGCTTTCCTTGTATGGCCATGGCTTAAGTCCCTTTGCTTACTTTGAGCCTTGAGCATCATAACATGCTATGCTTGCATTGTTGAGTTGATTTGGCATCAATTTACATGGTATTTCAGAGCTTACCTCATTGTCATATATCCATGTCTGTTGCTCCTTAAGTGTGTTTAAGAGTTGTCCTCTTTGTGCCTTAATACTTGAGCCATTTGGCATGCATGCTTGCCTTGCCTTTCCATGCTTTTCATGCCATCAATTCCATCACTCTGGCTACTAATTTGGACCTAGTTGAGAGCCGTCCATCTTTGGTGTAAGCCCATCTTACCATGTTGTCGCATGCTTGTTTCATTTCATCTGCTGTCGCATGCTTGTTTAGCTTCGCATACCTTGCATGCTCACATGTTCATGTTGCATTTTGTCATGTTGTCCAAGGTTGTTGCCTCACATCATGCTTATACGCTTGTTGCATGCTTGGGTTAGTTGTGTGTTTGCACACTTAGGTCATGTTGCATGTTTGCCATGCTTATATGTTGCATTACTTGGATTAAGTATTAATCCGAGCATGAGGAACGAGGGGCGTTTCATACTTCAAGTGATGGAACGCGTCTCAATTCTCGATCGCCGAAGCTCTTGATGATTCATGATAGAGTTCTAGGCTTTACTTGCTTTATTTGTGCATTCATTTTCATATTGATTTGCATGAGTTGGATCTTTGGCCATCATGCATCGGGATGCGTGATTGATGGTCGTGGATCCGACATGGCCTCTCCCTTGATGTTTTGAGGTGATTTAGAGTGCCATGGTGCGTACATGTCCTTGGGAAACCCTTCATTTTCTCTATTTTGTGCTTCGTTGCAGTTTGGTGTCACAACACACCAGTGGTCGGCAGCCTGCCACTGATGGCCGGCAGTGTGCCACCCTTGGCCGGCAATGGACCATCCTTGGCCGGCAGATCTTCCTCCATGGCCGGCAGGCCACTGGTGACTTCCCTAGCAGTGTTTTGGTAAGTTCTAACAACAAACATTGGAAGACACCCTGCAAACAGAGCCTCTAAAGAGCAACCGGAAGGCGTTTCAAGGCAAAGAACCAAAGCAAGCATGCATGCCTCCCTTCTTCAAAAAGAGCTGGAGTAGCACCGTTTACTGCTTTCCCTACTTACTTGTTGTCATTCATCAATCAGTTAATTAATTTGTTAATTAATTAAGTTCTGTAATAATTAGTTGTAGCTAGTTATTCATTTGGTTCTGTAATAATTAATTAGCTTGTGAGTTAGTTAATTAGGTGGCCTGTATTATTCTTTCGGACCCTCCGAGCGAGGGCACAATTGTAATAAGTGTGGGTGCGTGTGTGCATGTCTTCCAACCCCCACTTCTTTTTCCCTTTTACTTACCTGCTTTGATGGTTAGTATTAGGACATATTTACTTTAGCATACCTTATGCTATGCATGCGTGCATTATTCATCAGTATTGCATGCACCGGGCTCGGCGCATCATGCTAACTGCATAGTATTTCAAATCTAAACATGAATACATGCTACTTGTGCATTTTCACATGTCATTCATAGATTAGCCGAGCCTATTCTAGTGACATTCCGTATGCGTTGCATTAGGCATTTAAACATGGACTTGGATCATGCATGATTGCTAACATGTTCTTGTTTTGGCGCAGAGTACTCGGTACGTATTTATGCTTTAGCATCTCACATGAGTGTGAATGTTAACATGACAGCATGCTTACCATGTGGCTATATGCTTATGTGATAAACTGCCTAAATGCCTGTGGGTGAAGGGTGGATTACTCGAATTGGGATAATTCATTGAAATCCGTATTTTAGCCCACTTGGGAGTAGCAAATTTCAAAACATTTCCAAACAAACGGATATGCAATGCTTTATTCCAAATTAGGCGATCTAGTCTATACTTGTTTTGTTGTGAGCATCACATAGTAATTCTAGCTAATTAATCGGAATAAGAACGCATATGTTTTCAAAACTAGATATCATGGTTAGTAGAGGCCGATCTCTGATCGGGCGAGCGGGGGTGCTCACGAAGTGACCTTCCCCAATCGTACCCAAGTTCCCGAGCCGAGGCAACTTTGGTGATAACGGACACGTGGCCTTTGGCACCGAGTCAGGGTTTCCTAAATTCCCCCAAAAATATTTAGGTGGCGACTCTGTATCTAGCAAAGCAGTCCATGTTTGGCACTTCTTTCTAAAAAAATCTGTTTTCCAAAACGATTTGCCAGATTTGGACTCTTTGATGATTCATCGGTCTTGCATTGCACTCTGCGAGATTAGATACAGGACCGTGACATTGAGTCCTGAACTGTAGTGAGCCCCAAATGAACAAAACGGGATTTCCCTCCCGGGATGTTCGGGGACGTCTACAGGCTCTAACTCCTAAACTTGGAACCCGATTAAATGCTGTCCTCTCCCATAAGTCTCTCGTGCCTAGGTGGCCATGTGTGCCAAGTTTCGTACTAATCCGATGCTGTTTGGTGATTTTGGGGCGTTAACCCTTGAATTCTAAGTTCCTTAAGGAATTAGTTTCCCTAGACCTAAATCCGACTGTAATTCCCAAACTGGGAACCCGATTTGAGTCCTGTCTTCTCCCATAAGTCTTTTCTGCCTAGGTGGTTGTGTGTGCCAAGTTACGTGCTAATCCAACGCCGTTTGGTGATTTTGGGGCCTTACACCTTGAATTCTAAGTTTCTTAAGGAACTGGTTTGCCAAGGCGGTCGTGTTAGGATTTTCTTTTGTGTCATTTACTTGCTATCGTTGCTAAGTGTTATTTACCTTTGTGGGTTGAGTGACTTAGTTATCCAAAGGATTGAGATTTGTTTGTAGGTTTTTAATACTCACATCTTTTACACTCTCATGGTCTTGTCCAAAGCCTTAACTTTGTTTTCTCTTTGTTGAGATGTGTCTTTAGTGTGGATTGAGAGTATCATTTTTTTTTTTCACACTATGAGCTTTGCTTTGAATAATGTTATGCAATATTTACATATTTGTGTACTCTTAGTTCTTCCAGGCTGCATTAATTTGTGTTGGGACAAGATGTGTGCTGCCCATTTGTTTATAGAGTATGTTAGGAACACAAGGACCAGGTTGCAATGGTGCGCCAGTCCGAGTGGGAAACTTAACAATGGAAAATCCTTTGTCTTTCTTTCTAATTATGTAACTAGCCTCCATCCTATTTGGCAAGTCAACCCAACTCTTATCCATTCTCTGTACTTCTCTCAAATATCTCTTCTACACATAGTATATCGCATGTTTTCATCCATTTGTATTACATGCACTGAGACTCGGCGCATTATTCTAACTGCATTGTCGCTTCAATACTTCTTTGAATATGTGCTTAGAACGCATGCCATCAAATCGATTCATATGACATGCTCATTAGCTGAGCCTAGCCTATTAGTTGTATTATCGCATGTGCTACATTAGTCATATTGCATAAGTTAGGTACCATATATATTTTTCTAACTAGTTTCTTTTTTTGACCTGGAGTACTAGGTGAGTTTTTAATGATTTAGCATACTTGTATGAGTGTGAGTGGCTGTCATGACTAGCATGCTTGCTATGAGGGTAAGTGCTTACTTGCTAAACTATTTGAGTGCCTGTGGATGAAGGCTTGTTGCTTGAATTGGAATGATTCAATGAATGTACATTTAAGCCCACTTTGTCAAGTGGCGAAATTACAATTTTAAGCCCACTTTGTTAAGTGGCAAATTCAAACCCTTTTCGAAAGACAAACATGAAATTGAAATTGTTCCAATTCTTGCAAACTAGTCTATACCTTGTGTGTGCACATCAAATAGTAATGCTAGCCTAATAATCGGAACAAGGGCATATAATGTTGATAAAAAATCATATCATGATTAGTAGAGGCCGATCTTTGATCAGGCGAGTGGGGGTGCTCAATTCATGACCTTCCCCCCTCGTACCTAAGTTCCCGAGCCGAGACAATCTTGGTGATGACGGACACGTGGCCTTTGGCACGAGTCATGGGTTTCCTAAATTTTCCAAAATAAAATATTTAGGTGGCGACTATGTATCTGGCAAAGCAGTCCAATTTTGGCATTTTTTTATTCAAAATCGATTTTTCAAAAGATTTGTCAGATTTGGACTCTTTGGTGTTTATCAATTTCACATTGCACTTGTGAGATTAGATTCAAAACCGCGGGAGTCTAAGCTGTAAGGCTTCTTTCAAACTCTCGAAAGGGGACGCGAAAAAGTCGAGCTACTATACTCCTCAAATTTATCATCTGAATCAAAATCATTGACAACAATACAGCTATCTAAAAAACAAAGGTCTAAATCATTAACCCTGGATGAGATTATGAAGAAGTTTAGATTTATATGTTAAACCAACAATTAACACCATATAACTTGAGCCCTGTATTTTATCTCATGACCTCATTCTGCTCACACTCTGTATATTAGATGGATTTACCAAGCGAGATAAATGAACCCAAGAAATAGGAAATACCAAACCAAAAAACCAAAACAAGGGAAATTTCAAAGTAACAAAAGCATAAGTCAACAAAAGCACAATAAAAACACTTACATGCTCCACAGATTGGATCTGGATATGGCCTACACCATCTCTCTATCCAATTTATCACCAATAACTTAAAGAAAGCTTGAATAAGGTCAAAGAAAAAGATGAGTTATAACAACAACAAAATGGAACCATAACGAATGTTAGTTGTAAAACAAGCTGCGAAATACTCATGTGAAAAGATGCTGAATAATGGAGAAAAAGAAGAAAAAAATAACAGCAAAACAAAGAAACATAGAACCATTACCGTCGTCGCTTGCTCCCTCGTCGCCGTCATTTACTGCTCGCCTCCGTCGTACGCTGCTCGATGCCGTCGTTTGCTGTTCATCGTCATCTACTGTTGCTCACAAGAGAGAGAGAGAGAGAGAGCCATAATAAGAGATTATGGATTTTTGGTTGAAGAGGATTTTTGATTTTTGAGATTGGAGATTTTGGTTCAAAAGATTAGGAATTTTTGAGATTGGGGATTTTTGGTTGAAGGGGGGAAAAACGAGCGTGAAGGGAAAAAAAAAGCTTAGCCTCAGAGTTTGTTTTTTTTTTTTTTTGTGACGTCAAGTTTCCGTCACAAATGAAAATTTAAACAACAAAACGACGTGGTTTACGTTTTTTGGTGGTTTTAAGTTTTTTTTGGGTGGTTGTGGTCACCAAAAAACTTTATTTGTGACAAGGGAGGTTGCCATCACAAAAACTCATTTTTTGCCAAAAAAAAAAACTCCGTGTCCATTTTGCTACGCAATGAGAGCTATGAAGAGAGAGAAATAGAAAAAGAGAGAGAAACAAGAGATGATCAGCGAGAGGTAGACACACAAAGAGAGAGAGAGAGAGAGAGAGAGAGAGAGACCCATTACATTTTTTGACTTTTTCCTCTTTCAACAACAATGGGCTAAGAGAAAGAGATGGGTGTGATTTAGAGAAATAAGCGATTGAGAGAGAAGAGAGATAAGTGAGTGAGAGAGAGAGAGACAGAGAGAAAGAGATAAGTGACAGAGAGAGAGAGAAAAAAAGACAGAGAAACAAGAGATGAGCGAGAGGTAGACAGAGAGAGAGAGAGAAGAAAGATGATCAAGAGAGATAGAGAGATGAGAGAGCTAGAGAGAAGAGTGATGAGTGAGAGAGAGAGAGATGAGAAATAAAGAGAGAGAGAGAGAGAGAGAAGAGAGATGAGCGAGAGACAGAGAAAGAGAGAGAGATAGAGAGGCCCATTTCATTTTTTGACTTTTTTCTCTTTTGACAAATGATTAAGAGAAATGAGAGATGAGCGATTGAAAGAGAAGAGAGATGAGAAACAGACAGAGAGATAGAGAGAAAAACAAAGAGATTGATAAATCGAGAAGAGGGGAGGGAGAGAGAGAGAGAGAGAAAAACACGGACAGACAGACAAAGAGTGATGGGTGAGAGAGACAGAGACAGAGACAGAGATAGAGATAGAGATAGAGAGAGACAGAGAGATAGAAAGACAAGATGATGAAAAAATGGGTGAAAAGAGAAATGTTATATCAAAACAGGATTTTTTTTAATTTTTTTTTGGCAACGACACCTATTACTGTCGCAAAAACTCTCTTATTTGCAACTGCAGTTCATGCCGTTGCAAAAAAACAGCTTTATTTGTGATAGCAGGAGTTACCGTCGCAAAAAATGCGCATTATTTGATACTGTAGTTGTTGTCGTCGCAAAAACTTGCTTTTTTGTGACTGGAAGTGGTGCCGTCGCTAAAACTCGATTTATTGGCGACGACAAGTGTATCGTCTCAAAAAATACTTTTTGCGACGGCAAGTGATGCCATCGCAAATGCTTTCATGTTATATGGCCCTTTTCCTTATAGTGATAGATCGAGGATAATGGTTGACTAAGGTGGCATATATTAATTACGAAAGTGACCACGTGTTTGCTCTGTAAATATATATTTTTTTTAATCAGATATGATTAGATTTAATTTTTCTATTACTTATTATTATTGTATTTATTATTATGATTATGTAAGAAAATCTTAAAAATTAAAAGAAGTTAAGTCAATTTTTGAAAATTCAAGTGATGGAGGATAAGTGGTAATGTAAGAAGGTGAAAGTTGTATGGGTAGTTAGATGATGGTTAATATAATTTTTTTCCTACATTTATTTGTATAATTTGCCGCTCTATTGCAAAGGGCACCAACAAATCAATACATGACTTGATGTTCATTTTTTTTTTCCTATCCTAGGAGTAGATCTAATCTACATAGGAATAGTTCAAACTTAGATAGGAGTAGTCTTCATGTACTTTCACTACAGGAAATGTGTGATTTCACAGCGCTTTTTAATGACATTTTTTTGAACGCCACGTTTTCTAATATTTAACGACGTTTTATAAACTTCAAATTTTGGTTTAATTAAAACAGTACCGTTTAACTAACATAAGTCGTTTAAAAATGCCTTTAAATGTTATCCCATCTCACGTGTTATCTCTTCTTCTTCAAACCCTCATTCTAAATCTGAGAAACCCTTATTCTCACTCTCACTCACTCAAATCTGAGAAACAAAAATGTATGAATCTCGCTCTCTCTCTCTAAACCCTTAGAGCAAAATCGATTTCGTAGAGCAGAATCGATTTCAATTTTGATTTGGAAGATACAATTCAACATTTTTTAGCTCGGTGATTTCAATTTTGAAGTTTCTCTCTCTCTCTCTCTCTCTCTCTCTCTCTCTCTCTCTCTCTCTCCCTTAATTTCGAAGCTCCACCACTGCCACCATCTGCATCGTCTACTAAGATGAGCACTACTGTCTACAATCTCGATTTCAATGTCGATGTTCTATCTCTTTCTTTTAAGATCTTCATTCTGTTGATTCTTCTCCTAGGGTTTACAATCTTGAATCTCCTCCTAGGGTTTGGATCAACTATTTTCTTGCCTGACTTGCCCCTTGCAATTTCAAGCGGTAAATTCTCTCTCTGATCTTGAAGTTCATATTTAATAATAAATTTGTTGTGAGAGATTTGAATTTGAATCCATGTGTTCATTTGATTTGAATTTGAATATGAATTTATAGTTGTCAAATCCTAAAATTCAATCTGTGATGCTATGATGTTGAACTTGAGTGATTACTTCCTCATGAATTCACTTGAGTTATTGTGTACTTATCATCTCTAAGTTTATATTGCAAGGCTTCTAGTAATTCTTGATATTATTGTCAATTGTAAGAAACTATAATTGACCACTAGCATTTGATGGGAATAACTTCCATACATAAGAAGAAGAAGAAGAAGAAGAAGAAGAAAAAAAGCTCATTTGTCTCTGAGCTTATCCCTATGCATTAACAGCTGCGTAAGTAAGTTTTGGTTTTAGATCTAAACTTGTCATGCATGCACCAGAATTGTCCAAATATAGCAGAATCTTGTAACAAACATCTTTGATACTCTTAACCAAATCAATCTCTCTCTCTCTCTCTCTCTCTCTCTCTATCTCTCTCATTTATGCTCTTTTAATCCATTTTTTGATGGACATCATCAATATTCAGTGATAAGAAGAGATGATGATTTAGGAAAAATGGGTAAAAAAGGATAACCGGATCAATTTAGGTAAGTATAGGTCCTCTTGTTGTATGTCTAGAAATAGCAAAAATAAGGGATTTTTATTTATTTATTTATAGGTCTCTTGTTGTAGGTCACTTGAAGATAAATATTCATACCCTTTTTTTACTGTTCCACAAAACCTATAAAAAGTAGGAAAGCCTTGTAACCTTGCATATTCTCGGATGGTGAGGACTCGGTCTTGCTCTGGATGTAATGCTGCCTAAAACAATACTGATAACCTTGATTTTTTTTCCATTTAATTTAATCAAATAAGAAACACTAGCTAGAAAGGTACTTGATTGTGAAGATTAGGAAAAGTAACTACACCTTTTAGATTTCCCTTGTTCAAAAGTGATAATCTGGTACATATAAGTAAACAAAGCATAATTTCGAAACTAACATGTATCAAGGAATAAATATCGAAACTATCTATATTACAGTTCAGAAGCCTGCTGGATTTAGCTTGTGGTAGTGCCAAACCCCTTCATAATCAAGAGAAACAACCAAAGGTCTTCACATAAAACCCTTTAAACCCTTTATTTCATAGACATTGTGTGATTCATTAGGTAAATTGTATTTTTTTTTTTTAAAACCTCAGAGGAGCTGAGTGTAATTTACTCAAGAAAGAAATAAACTGAAGATTTGATTGCCACAAACCTCAAGCTGCCAATTAGTGTAATTAACACCATGAAGTCACATGACACGGTTTTCTTCTATGTTCTTTGGACCATAATGTCTACAACTAAAATTTTATTGTCTTGAAATTTGTATTTACACTTGGCAGCATATTTTCTTGTACTTGCATGCATCAGTTGAAATCAAGTAGGCTGGTGATTTTGTTTGGTGCAATTTACCATGACCTCTCTTTTCTTTTGTTTATTTTTTAAATTTGACTTTTTTTGTGCTTGCTTCATTTGAAGGCATAATAGTTTGGTCTTTATTGATTTATTTAAGAGAGCAATGTATTTCGTGAATCTATTATAATCTATCATGTGCATTGTAGAAAATGAATGGAAAATTTTCTCTTATTTGGTTTGTAAGAAAATGAATGGAAAATAAACCTCAAGTCTTCTTTGTTTCAGTCTTCTGTTCCTTGTTGTTTTCCCTCTTTGATATTGAAAAACATGAGTGAGTCCAACCATGCTTAGTGGTTGTGCTACGACTAATTTAAGGCTTATACTACTTGTTCATTTGAAAAAATTCTAATGTGATTTTTTGCAACACTGCCATGTATCATGCATGTGATTCTTGTAGATATTGTATTTGGGCATGAAAATTAAATTAATAGATAGATAAAACACAAGTTTGATATATACTCTAGTTCTTGTAATTTGTTTCTCCGTGTCAATTTAATCTTTTTTGTTCTAATACATCAATTTTCCCTTTGATTTTTCTTAAAATTGTATCAATTTTTAGTTTAATTGATAAGTCTTATTTAGAAACAAGACTCATACTGCAATTAAGGGATAAAATCTTCTCTAAGTTTGGTGTTCAAAGTTACATGTTATCTCATTTTTTCCCCTTCATTTTTGCATCTTGATTTTGTTAAATATGTGACGTTGTACATAATCTTATTGTTATGATTGATAAATAAACTATATGTAAGTGGGTATAATCAAACTTTGATTTCATGTCTAAGTCCACTGTAACTACAAGAAAAGTAAGATTTAATGGAGTTTAAAATAAAAAAAGCCACTGTTTCTAATATATTTAACGGCGTTTTCTTAAACGCCGCATTCTTGTTGACTAACACGACACCGTTTTAATTTCAGAAGTCGTTTGAAAAAAGCCTTCAAATGTTTTTATTTATTTATTTATTTTTTTGAAAACTTAAGTAGCTTATTCTCTCTCACTCTCACTCTCTCTAGCCCTTGATTTCACTCTCTCTCGCTTCAAACCCCTTTGTTTCTCTCACTTCAAACCCTTTCATTTATTAATCGATTAATCTGTAACCCTTTTCTTCAAGTATTCGATTCACCCCTTTATTTTTTCGATTCAAGTATTCGTAGATCGTCGATTCGCAGATCATAATGTACCATCTCGAGTTCGTGTTCGAGTTCATAGGCCTTTCTTCATTATAAGTGTTGATCAGTCTTATCTCTATCTTATCCAGTATGATGGGGTTAGGAGCAAAAACAAATATATATGGTGGGAATTGGATATTATAGTTACACCAACATTTTTATTATTCTTGTTATAATTTCAGTATAAAAATCTACATGATTAAATTCAAAAAACTTTGGGGTGAGTTTTTCGGCTAAGAATATGTTTGGATTTTGATTTTTTTTTTTATTGTTACTTATTCGGAGATTAATTTCCTTTACAATTACTGTTGAATGATTTCACATGCCAATCCTATTGAAGCATTTCTTTTCTAGATTCTCTATTCAGCACTTTCTTCTGGTGTGGGGTGACACTGCTGCATACATCGTGTGTACTTTTGTGCCATTTCTTTGGCAATCAGCAAGAACTTTTTTCTTTTTTCATTAAAAAGTAAAAACAAGAGAAAAAATTCAAATGCTAATCCTACTAGATGTTGTTAAAACAAATTAATTTATACTTGTTTTGAGAGATGCAATATGGCTTTCTATCCTCAAAACTCCAATTGGATGTTAATCATATGGGTTAATTTTGGTATGGAGGAATTCTTAGGTAGAAAATGGTGTTCTTCGTCACATTAAGCATACCTGGGATGCGTGAACTAAATTTTCTGTTCTGAATGTTCGTGATGAGTTTGTTATTTCTTAAATTTTGTAGGCTATGTGTAAAACCCCAAACTGTGATTAGTCCCTAAACCATGATTAAGAATGCCTAATAAGTAATTAAGAGGAAATTCTCAGTTAATTGCATGTGTTTTATGTTAATTGTGCTTATATCCGTCTACTGTAGGAATATCTATCTGAATTTTCGATTCAATAGGCGAATTGAAAGCCTTATCGGCATCTGAACATAAAATTGACTACACATATGTGTTTTTAGAATTTTTAGAATTTTATGGTGAGTTCAATTCGAATTTGATTTGGAATCAAATAATTAAATTAAATTGAGTTAGATTAATTATAGCTAAGCACACTTAATTAGCCTAAGCTAATTGGACCTATATAAGGCCAACATAACTTATAGAACTCATTTTTCATCATCAATTTGAGCTCAAAAACATGAGGGAGAAGAGAGAGTGAGGATAAGTTTGAACTCGAGAGGAAAGAAAGCCTTTGGAGGAAGCTTTGGAAATTTGGTCTCCTAGCCCAAGGACTTAGGCATCTAGAACACAATTGAACACCTAAGGTCAGTGATATTGCCTGGGGATTTGTTTTATCAGCCTACTGCTATGCCTCCCGAGGAGGTTCCCGTTTGAGAAGTGGTCAAGTTTTTGTGAACAATGTTTAAGACCTTTTGCGTTTCTTTTGTTAAAATCTGAATATGCCCTTTTGTTTATCTATATATATGGTGACACAAAGATGACATCTTAACTATGTAAATTAAGTTTTAAATTTTATGTCCCATATATGTCCGCACATATCAATGGACATTATGCATTTTTATAATTTCTTTCGCTAGCCCCTTATTTTGTTAATCTGTTCAAAGGCTTTTGGTAATCCTAGGATTACTGGTCGGTTATGATGCTAAACCTATAGGGGTGGGTTTGGGTCGTGACCGAGTGGTATCATAGCACGTGTTATATCACACACACGAGTCCATATGAGCTATAAGATGTCTTAGAAAAGAATTAGGGACATTACATCTACTTTTGTGAGTGTGTGACATCTTGTGAACATATCTTAATTAAAGTGAAATGACATGAACATGTTTGAATTAAATATGACCATTATGGAAGATTATTTGCCTATGTTTATTATCGTCTTGTTTACCTATAATAATGGAAAAGACAAGAAGTGATGGGACAACTGAATCCTTCGAGTCTCCAATGAACCAAATGGAGCAAATGCTTGAAGCCTTAATAGAATCAATGATGCAACCACAAAGACAGCAACCTCTGCCTCCTCTACCCCCTCCGATCCAAGTAGACCCATCAACACTGACATATTATTACATTGACTTAGAAATTTACCAAGATGAAGCTGCCAACTTTTCTGGGTGGTATTGAGCCATTGAGGGCCGAGACATGGATGTTAGAAATTGAAAAGTTATTTGAACTATTCCCGTGTCCCGAAACTCAAAAGGTTTTGCTAGTAACCTATACTCTAAGAGGAAGCTTGTCGTTGGTGGATGTTGATCCGAAATGACAATGGGACCATGGCGTGGAATCAATTTAATGAAATTTTGTATAAGAAATACTTTCCCCAGTGCTTTAGAGATAGCAAGGTGTCAGAATTTGAACAGTTAAAGCAGAGTGGCATGTCAATGGTTGAGTATGAGGCCAAGTTCACAGAATTAGCCCATTTTGCTCTGCATATGGTGGATACGAATTACAAGAAGGCTAGAAAGTTTGAAGTAGGCCTTAACCTAGATGTATTTGATCATATTGGTGTGTTAAGACTGCCCAAATATGTGGATGTACTTGACCAAGCTCTAATGACAGAAGCTAATTTGGCCGTAATGAAATAAGCGAAAGCTCCAACAACTAAGTGGAAATGAAAATGATCTAGATTTAATTTTAAAATGGGTCGTTCATTTTCTATGACCAAGAAGCAGAATACTGGATCTATTACCAGTTCAAGCTAAAGTAGTGGATCTACACCTATTTGTGTTGAATGTGGAAGGAAACATAAGGGTATATGTCATCGTGTATCTGGTGCTTATTTCCGGTGTGGCAAAATTGGTCACGTGGTGAAAGACTGTCAAGCCATATCTGAAAATGCCAATCGTCTTGCGGCAAGTTTGGTTGGATCTGCTTCTACACCAAGATGAAATGTGAGAACCATTATTGGGAAAGAAACTTTAAGGTAAAGTCGAGTATTTGCACTTGTACCTGGTGATGTGCAGAACACCGAATTTTTGGTGTAAGGTATACTCCCTATTTGTTCCCAAAATGCATATGTTTTGATAGATTCTAAATCCACACACGTTTATGTTGCATGCTTTTTCATAGAAATTGACTAGACCTTTAGAAACTATAAATTATTTGTTATCTGTGTCTACACCTTCTTAGGGTTCTCTGATGTGTGCATGTGTATATCCAACATGCGACATTATGATTGGTGATGTGTCATTATATGTTGATTTGCTACCCGTGAATATTGATCATTTTGATTGTATATTGGATATGGATTGGTTGACAAAGTATCATGCCACTATTGATTGCGTTGCTAAATCTGTTATATTTTGGCCACAGGGGTTGCCTGAGTTTGTATTTTATGGAAATGGCATGGTTCCTCCCCCATACTTGATTTTTGCTATGAAAGCTGTTAAATTGCTTAGAAAGGGATATAGGGGTCATTTGTGCTGTGTCTTGAACGTAATTGTTGTTGATTTTGATGTGGAAACTATCCCTATAGTTTGTGAATTCCCTGATGTTTTCCCAAATGACCTACCTGGGGATGTAATTGATAGAGAAATTTAATTTACTATTGAAATAGTACCTGGAACCCAGCCAATTTCTAAAATCCCATACTGAATGTCAACCTTTGAACTGAAAGAACTGTGTGGGAGTCGAATAAAAGGGGACGTAGATAGGTCGAGTATATATTTAGACAATCGGTATATATTATATTGGCTCCTATCTCGTACATTCTGGATGCCAAATATATTAATTGGCTATAAAGTCAGTTGAGCGAGGGGCCGATTAAGAGTTGGACTACAATGAAAGGAGGGCCGAGTGAACAATCACATGACGGATTAATAGTGGGCCCTACCCAGAGGACTGGGAGCATATATAAATAGAAGAACAACAACTAAAGAAAGGTATGTGAGAACTAGTATGCTTAACTTAAGATACAAGCAATCAAGAGAGTATACACTGACTTATCCGTCGAAGTGCTAATCCTGGCACCCCCAACCGGAGTGTTCATTCATTTTCAGGTTACTAGCTGAGGATCTCGAGCGTCCCATTGGATACAAAGAGTATTTCCAAACTACTTCCCCACAATTGGTGCCGTTTGTGGGAATACTCCAGCACATCCATGGCGGTCGTGACGGAAGATCCTCCGGCAGTCGCTGACAACCTTACGCCACCAGTCGATACAACTCCAAGCACAATGCTGGGACCAGAAAACATTACTGCAAGAAGAGCGTTGAACTTCGAATCAGCTGATGAAACAATGCAAGCGATTATGGATCAGGCGAAGCAAAACGAAC